>OW203724.1:2540000-2785000 GCA_934045075.1 Yponomeuta sedellus | reverse complement strand
TTTGATCTTAACAAATTTGTTAAGAATTACTTTTTGACGCGAGATACTGTGTACCTCACGAAAAATAGTCGACGTAAGTTAGCTACTTTGTTAGCTTACAATATTTTTGACTCTGTGGTTATAGGAATTATAACACAACCTGATAGGAATGACAACCGTGTTACTGATATTAGTAATAATTCAACAGCGGGCTCAAACACACAGTCAATGGCTTTAAACTGCCATCGCAGACAAAGGAAAACCCTAAGTTAGGTATCAATTTAGTTGCACAAAATATACAGGGTTTTTCCGGCAAAGACAATTTAATTGAACTATTTTTAGCAGATTTCAATGTAGATATTTTGTGTTTAACAGAACATTGGCTGAAACATTCTGAAATGTCATTTACTTTAAAAGACTATTTAGCAGCAAGCACTTTTAACCGACAACACTCAATAAGAGGAGGTTCAATGATCTTTGTCAAAAGTAGTTTGAAAATGAAAGAAAGAAAAGATATTGTCAGTCTATCTGTTGAACGTTTAATTGAGATATCGTGTGTGGAATTGGATAGGTATATAGTTATGTGTGTTTATAGGCCGCCACAATCAAATTATAATGAATTTGAATTACTTATGGAGGATGCCTTAAAACGCCTATTCAGTACTACGAAGAGCATAGTGGTGTGTGGGGACTTCAATATAGATTTCTTAGTTCAAGGTCCACTTAAAACTAAACTCGCAAGCCTTTTCAGGTCATATAATTTAGATAATTTATTTACAGAACCCACTAGGACAACTGCTACTAGCGCTACCTGCATAGATAATGTCTTTTGCAATTGTGAATATTTAGAAAAAGAAGTCATACATAAATTACAGTCGGACCATAGCGGGCTATGGGTAGTCCTACCGTCAGTACTGGAAGCAAAAAAATGCAATGAATTAAATTGTAGGCCAATAACAGAGAAAAAAATTGAATTATTTAAAAAAAATATAAACATAAAGTTAAATTCGTTGAATTTCGATAGCAATGATCCGAATACGTTATATCAAGTATTGTTTTCAACCATATCAAAAGAATTTGAACTTGTTTTTAACGTAAAAAAAATTACAGAGTTAAAAAGCGGGTTTTCAGAATGGGCAACGCCAGGTATATATAGAAGTAGGAAAAGGCTTTATGAATTGTATGAAGAAAAACAATTCAATCACGATCCGACGTTCAAAGAGTACGTAAAAAAATATTCAAAAACTTTTAGACAAACTTGTTTAACAGCCAAATCGATAAGTATAAGTAAAAAAATTATGGCGTCTACTAATAAAATAAAAACAGTCTGGCAAGTAATTAACAAAGAAACAGGTAAAACGAGACCTAAGGACCAGGGATTTGCGTTGAAGATCGAAGGTAAGTTAGTTAATTCGAAGAAGGACATAGCAGAAATATTTCAAACTTTTTTTAAAAACATGCCACTGCATATAACGGCTAGCTTAAATTCTTCCTCCCAATTAGCCGATACCTTAGTTTTGGAAAGTACAAATCCATGTAAAGTTGACTTCCAATTCTCCCATATAACTACCTTAACTATTGTCAAAACATTTAAAGAGTTAAACTTAAAAAAGACTGAAGATTTGTGGGGGTTATCGGTTAAATTAATATCAACTATAATCAATATTCTAGCACCTTACCTTGCTTTGATTTTTAATAAATGTGTTGACCAGGGAACCTTTCCTAATCTATTAAAGTTAAGTAAAATCGTACCCTTGTTTAAAACTGGTGATAGTGAAGATCCAAATAATTTCAGACCTATAGCAATACTGCCGGTGCTAAGTAAAGTTTTTGAGAAAGTAATATTACATCAATTGCAAACTCATTTTAGTATAAATAAGCTCTTCCATAAGAAACAGTTCGGGTTTACAAAAGGCCGCTCAACGACGGAAGCAGGCATAGCGTTAGTAAAGCATATCTTTGAGGCGTGGGAAGAGTCGCAGGATGCCATTGGGGTTTTCTGTGACCTTTCTAAGGCGTTTGACTGCGTTGACCACGAAACACTTCTCATAAAATTGCACCGATATGGTTTAAGTAATAAATCACTAAGTCTTCTTCGATCTTACTTAACAGACAGAACTGTAAAGGTTGATATTAATAGAGTTAAATCCTCGGGTTCTGATGTAAAAGTAGGAGTCCCTCAAGGTTCTATACTGGGTCCGTTCCTTTTTTTGGTATATATAAATGATTTGCCCTACCTAGTAGAAAAGCTTTCGCAGATAGTGTTGTTTGCAGATGATACTTCCTTAATTTTTAAAGTAAAGAGAGGTATAAGTAATGTAGACGATGTAAACAATGCTTTATCTACTATTCTAAACTGGTTCACTATAAACAATCTGATGCTAAATGCAAAAAAGACAAAATGCATCAAATTCTCACTACCCAATGTTAAAAATGTTGACACGAGTTTAAAAATATCTGGTGAGAGGCTAGAGCTGGTAGAGTCCACGCTTTTTTTAGGTATAACGATAGACTCAAAACTGCAATGGGGTCAGCATATTGGAAAACTGTCGGGTCGGTTGAGTTCAGCAGCGTTTGCAGTCAGAAAAATTAGACAACTTACAGACGTGTCGACGGCGAGGCTGGTCTATTTTAGTTATTTTCACAGTGTCATGTCGTATGGTTTGTTATTATGGGGACGGGCAGCAGATATAGAAACCATATTTGTCTTGCAAAAAAGAGCAATAAGAGCTATTTACAACTTAAACAGTAGAGAATCGCTAAGGGAGCGTTTTAAAGAAATAGGCATTCTTACACTGGCTTGCCAATATATATTCGATAATATAATGTATGTCCGAAAAAATATAACAATGTTTAAATTAAATAGGGACGTTCATAACGTAAACACAAGGAATAGAAACAAGGTTGCTTGTACTAAATCCCGATTAGCCAAGGTAGGCACATCATTTGTAGGTTACTGCGTTCGTTTTTACAACAAAATTCCAGAACGTGTTCTATGCTTGTCTGAAAATAAATTTAAAACTTTCATTAAAAATTCGCTATGTAAAAAGGCATATTATAGAATAGACGACTATATAAACGATCCTTATCCGTGGTAGTAAACCAATTCCACCGCGATTTTATTGTTAAGTATAACTAAGTATAACATATATTTTATAATACAAGTGTGTACAGACGACGTGATTGCATATTAATAACTATATGATACCTTATATAACTGACAAAAACTTAACTGCAAGTTTGCTAAAGGTCATTCGAATGGTAGCGTGGTGTTCGGGTCATCTATCTCCCTCCAAAATGGTTGAGACTGATGATGGCTGAGCACTGCGTTATGCTCGTGAACGAGTGCTGTTCGTGTGTCTGGCCGCAGCACTTATGTTTTCCCCTATTATTGTGAGACATTTGACTAATGCTTTGGCATTTGGGGTTGTTAATGGCAGTCATGAAATCTTATTAGGTTTACATATGGCAACTGATGTATTTGGTTTTAAGATGATTTGAGAAAAGATGGTCAGAGTGGAGTTTTTTTTTCCGCTGCCTTTTTCTCCACTACAATACGGCCCGAAGGCGGCGGCTTACACTTTACATTGTACATTGACATTCAGCAAATAGAATGTAAATTCTTTACGTTGAAATAAAATTATTTGAATTTGAATTTTGAATTTGAAAAATGAATAAATGAATTAAAATAAAAAATATATATATTATCACCCTAATATAATAAAGGCAAAAGTTTGTGAATGTGTATGTTTGTTACTTCCTCACGTCTAAACAGCTGGAACGATTATAATAAAATTAGGTATGGAGTTAGTTGACACCGTTGATTAACACATAGGCTACGTTTTACTGCAGGAAAATATCTTTTACTGTTAGTATACAAATTATTTTCCCCAATAAACCGCGGGTAACCCCGCGGGACACAGCTAGTGTAAGTATAAGCATCATCGTCAGCCCACATCTGCCCACTGCTGGGTCTAGGCCTTTTCCCCACCACGCCATCCTTCGCAGTTTCCACGGGCCATTAGCGTCCACGGGCTCCCTGCCGACCTGACCGCATCGTCCGACCATCGGGCAGTTGGTCTACCCGCGTATTAAGAGTTAGGTACTACTGGATGCGGATTTACCCCCACTATTTGTATGAGTAGGTACATATAGGTAGGACAAATGATTTTATATACACACAAGACGTGGCGTCGAAGCTCATATGAATTAAAGCGTTATAGTAACCTCTCTAGCCCTACAAAATTACAGTAACCGGTTCCGTCGCGCAACGCCTACCTACCTAAAAAAAACAACGAGGGCGACCGCGATTTCCAACATTTCATTATCAGCAGTCAACTTCATATCAGCATATCAACTTGTATTACGTCGAGCAAAGTGAGTTTGAAGATGTCTTCAAGACTTGATTTGGTAGTATTCGGAGCCTCAGGCTTTACCGGGAAGTACGTCGTGGAGAATTTAGTGCAAGTGTGCCAAAGGGAACCCTATAAGGATCTGAGATGGGGTATAGCAGGGAGGTCCATGGAAAAATTGCAAAGTGTGCTGTTGTCCATCACAGGTATGAAAACCGTTTTAATTTCTTTATTGAAGGTGATATTAGTTTGTATGGATTTTGAATGGGGATTACAGGCAGTAAACAATGATGTCTGGAATTAAAGCCATTACTACAATGCATGAGTTCAAGGTTTTAGAATAATTATGTTCAACTCCGTTAATTTAAGATATTGAAAAGACTAAATTTGCGGTATTTTCTATCAATTTTTTCCCCAAAATGATCTAGATTTGGAAATGGACACCTAGTTTAACTTGTGACGTTTATTAAGTCGCAGTTACTGTGCTCCACTGAATAAAACATTTTGATCCTCGTCACCCTGCATGTGAACCCCGGGTCTATTCCTTCTCGTCTTTCACGTTCCGGCATCGAATTATAAAGTTTTAAATCGTGTATCAGACTAGGCCACAAATTAGTAGCGTGATTCTAGAAACGTGAAACAATTCTTGGCAGTACCTAACACATAATAAACTTACAAGGAAAACTATCATGGCTAAGTAGGTAGGCTTTAGACGTTAGCGAGTAACAGGCCAACAACTTATGAAAGGAAAACATTGTACAAAATCCATTGCATCATTCACAATCACAAACAATCACACTCTCAAAATCCATTTTACTTTGTCGAAGTTGTTAGTTCTGTAGTAAAGGAGGTAAAAACATCACTTTTTACAGTACCCGGTACAGTGGCCGGTTTTTATAATTAGACCGTTGGTGTGCCGTTTCAAATAAATAAAAAATATTTCTTTGAAACGGCACGTCAACAGATATCCCAGATAATATTACAGAATACTAATTAGATTAAGATCCATCGAGGATTTGCCACTTATAGGCAGGCACGGTACATACTGCATACTAATACGTCTTTTTAACGGGATGGAGTAACAAAGATCCAAACTTTTCCATTTTTAACGGCAGTAAGAATGAGATGTAAGTTGACCTTTGTTTTTCTGCAGCAGATGTAGTTACTTAGGTGTTTAGGCATCGTTTAAAACTTCTTAACAATTCGATTTTTTTTATTATATAGTTTGTAACGTTAAGAAAACGGGCAGGTTTATTACAAAGGTAGGTTCATTAGGTCAGTACAGCCAACAGCTCATGAATATTAACATACATGCACTCTAATTAGATCGGGTGACTTTGCAGCTAAAATGTAAAGGTTCATGTGCTGACTGTACTTATTATTTTTGGTACCTAAAGTATAAAATAATACGTTATGGTACCTTTTATTAATTACACTTTTAAAGCCCGGTTTGTAATGTTGAATGTTGAAGTAGACGGGTTTCCAACTACGCAACTTATGGAAGACCTTCCGATCATAGCCTTGACTGGCAGGCAGTAAGCATGACGAAACGACTTGAAAGAAAACAAGATATTATTATTATACACACTGTTAGTCTGTTACCTCTGAAGTGCACTATCGCGGGTCAGCCGCGTGCCGTTTGATTTATGGTAAAATAGTACATTACACAACTAGGGTGGTAATACAAAGAAAGGCCGAGATCGTCGAAGTTTGCGGCCCGAGCTGCAAGCGAGGGACGTACGAGTAAATATGCGATCGAGAGCTTTCTTTATTAGGTACCTCCCGTGTTGTGTACATCTTTTTATGTCTACACTTGGCCAGAAAGCGGCTTTTTCACTTTATTGCCACTAAAAAGCCACTTTATTGCCAGGTGTGGCATAAAAATATTTACTCGATTATGACGTCCTCTGTGGCGCAGTAGCGCATCTGCCTACCATGCAAAATGTCCCCGGCGGCTGGGGACAAAAAAAAACCCCAGGTCTTGGATGTTTACATGTTTGTGATGTTGTTGTTTCTGGTTCCCACGACACAGGGTATCCTAGTGTGGGGCCAGAAGCAATGTATGTACCTGTATGTAAATGTTATGTTATGTTACTTGATTATTTTTTTTCTATGTAGTAAACGGTTGTCTGTAGATCCTACGTGAAAATTCATTGACTGGCATGTTTAATTTTGTGCATTTGTATTAGCAACAAGTTAACAAATTGGCTACAGTACATTGGCACATTGTTAACGTATAGGAAACTGAGGATAGCCACAACAGAACCCAACGATGGGCCCGTTTCATAATACTACGTAGTAACGTGAATCGAATTGTCATGATAAACTACGAATTGTTGTTTTATGAATCGCGGCCTATGTCCGTATTCAGATTACTTACTGCACCTCACCGTTCGTTTACCTTGTTTCAGATATGAACACTTCAAACATACCCATTTTGATAGCTGATGTACACAATGAACAGTCTTTAAAAGCGATGAGTGAACGGACTAAGGTTCTGATGAACTGCACTGGTCCCTACACGGTGCTTGGCGAAGCTGTGGTCAAGGCCTGCATCGAGACCGGCACACACTATGCGGACATCACGGCTGAATTATACGTAGGTACCATTAGATAGATAGATAGAGAACACTATGTTGGTAAGCGCAAATCTCGAGAGCAGCTGAACCGATTTTGCTAATTCTTTTTTTAGAATATTCCTTGAAGTACGAGGATGGTTCTTACGGAGGGAAAATAAAAAATAAATAAAGAATCGACTGTTTGGCAGTATGAAGTTCGCTGGGTCACCTGTGATAGATATTTTGATTAAGCCGTCGGGTTGGAATAGGTGCTGGGAAAGCCTACCTCATTTAAAAACACGTCGCAGGCACTGCAGCGTTCGAGTAGTCCCTTAAATTCATCCATCTTGTGAGGCTGAAGTTGCCAGTGGACGCTTTATAAATCATCTCATTACGTACCTGCAAAGGCCAAAGGCCATACCAATCCCTGATCTTTGGCTATCCCTCCAGAATTGTAGAGGTTTGTTTGAAACCAAAATATATCTCACACCAATATCTGCCTTAGTTATTTACAAGCTGAGTCAATTTCTTTGCCGAATCTGAGTAGTAGGTATCTGAGTAGCTATACGGAATAAAGTTGTACCTAACGAAACTCCAGGAAAATTATTAAGATATTTATTTATTTTAATTCTTTATTGAAGTAAGTAAATTTACAAGGGCGTGGTTAATGCAAGAAGCATTCTCTTCCAGCAAAACTTTGGTGTAGAAGAAACTGGCAAAGGGTAGTACATCCGCGAGACTTATTTCTTGTGTAGCACTGTACTTACATATCCATAATAATTACTCTCTATTCTGCAGATCGAGGTAGTACCTAGTTGGTAAAATTCCATTTGAAAATCTCTAGGGTTGAAGCCTGACGAGTGTCCAGAGGCAGGCTGTTAAATATACTTTACCATAGACTATTTAAACTGCATTTGTGAAGTGAGAGTTTTAATTAGCTAGCTAGCAGAATAGATAAATCGTGTCATTACTTAAGTGCAGAGGATAAGATGCTTCAACATTTCGACTTCTAGTTCATGCTGAATATGTATAAAACATACCACAAGGAGGCTGAGAACGCAAATGTGCTTATCGTAACTGCCTGCGGCTACGGCTCGGTCCCAGCTGCCATGGGATTGGTTCATTTGGAAAAGGAGTTCAACGGTTTGTACGCTAAAAGTTTTAAGGCGGCATTTACGACCTTACCCCGAAAACAGACTTTCTAATATTCTATTTTATCTCCAATGAGCCGGTTTCATCACAAATTACTTCATAGATGGCGCTTATATGCGTGCACAAAGAAGAACAGGGAAACGTCTGTCAAATTTTGCTAAGAACAGATTTATATTAAGTATTTATAATGCACTAACCCGTGCTAAGGACAATTTTATAAACCTATTTATAGGCAAAAAATTTCACCCACGCCGGGATTCGAACCCGCGACCTCTGGCTATCCGTGCCAGCGCTCTTTCCAACTGAGCCAATGGGCGACTCACCGGCATCAGTGAAATTTCGAACCTCTTTACAATATTCTCTGTATTACGTACAGGCAGCGACATCTGGCTAAAGTAATTTGCATTACTTGCAGCCCCGAGTACCTACTTTGCAGTTAGGTTTTACATCGGAATGATATCGCTGTACCCACATGATTATATTATTTTTAATGCACTAACCCGTACTATGGACAATTTTAAAAACCTATTTAGAGGCTAAAAATTCCACCCATGCTGGGATTCGAACCCGCGACCTCTGGCTATCCGTGAGGCCATTGACTCAGTTGGAAAGAGCGCTGGCACGGATAGCCAGAGGTCGCGAGTTCGAATCCCGGCATGGGTGGAATTTTTAGCCTCTAAATAGGTTGTTAAAGTCATTTACTTGAAATTTTTGCCTTTGTTTGTGGTAATGATACGATGCTCGAATCTCTGCCCCAAGATAAGAAAAAAATAGAAGTAATTCGGTAGAAATCTGTAATTGGCCATGTTATTTATCGTAAATGTTAAGTTTTTTTGTTACTAATGTCGCTGTAGATTTCCCTGTCATTAAATAAATAAATGAATGAAATAATCATATTAGTTCATGGTATTAAGACACTTTTGTGGTTCCAGGTCAGCTGCGTACAGTGGAATGCTATTCAGAACTTGAAATACCGAAAAGGTTATACCTTCCTCGTTGCGATAATACACTCGTACACCATGGCACATGGGATTCGCTCATTAACGAGTTTGAAAACTACGACCACTATAACAAAATGAAGAATAACACGTTTCCTGATGATATCTATGGATCTGATGTTGGAAATATAGAACGGTAATTAAAGTACCTACCGCTAAATGAAATTAATTGTCACATCAAATCAATAGGTCACTTATAGTAGGTATAACGCTCTACGTAACTCTAAGTAAGTAGTATTTACAGGATACGGTTCGAATAGAACTTTCTGGTAAGTAAATCGGAACTGTATTCCTACGTAAAAAAATTACATTTTGTTTGTTTGGCTTCGGGTCGAGTTGCAGTGGAGAAAAGAAAAAGAGCGAATAAAACTCCACTCTTACCTCAACTAATGTATGTCTTTACTCAAATCATACATTAGTTGGTAAGAGTATTAGGTGCAACTCATAACTAGATCGCATTAGGTTCTCACTACCTATGTATTTTTATATGGATGTATTTCTTTGTAGGCAGTTAATTTTATTTTTCAGCTATATTTTAAAGAAATGTTTTTTTCCAGACCATTCTTCCACAAACGTCACGGAAAGTATTGGTTCCCGTACCCTGGACCAGACCGCGAGATCATTGATATGACGCAAAGGATTTTCCATGAAAAAGACACGAACAGGAAACCATACCATTTCCGCATTTACACCACCATGCCTACTTTGTATCACCTTTTCATTGTAGTACCAGCATTCTTTGTTTATTACTACGCAAGTGTCTTAAAATGTTTTAGGACATTACTCAGGAAGTTTCCTGGTTTCTTTACCTTGGGCTACATTTCACGTAAAGGGCCCTCGAAGAGAAACATGGGGGAAACAAAATTCAGCTTCGCATTGACAGGAACTGGGACAACTCGGGATCCAAATCCAAGCGACCAAAATGCGGATAGCAAACCACAGCAGATAGAAAAAAGCCTTACAGTTAAGGTCTGCTTTTTCATAATGTGTTTTTTATGAAATAAGTGCTCATTAAACATCATTTACGTACGCTAACAGTATGCGTATTGATCAAAGTCGCTAAATAAAAATAACACTCACCGGTAAAGGTACCTACATTAAAAAAAATCTATAATATATATTAAATAGAAAATTATAAAAAATAAAACCGCCAGTAGGTGATCGGTTAATAAATATATTGTTAGTGTACCTACTAGGATAGGGGGTACAAGTCCAGCGTCTTGAGTATGTAACTATTCAAATATTACATATGTGTAAAGCCGGATTTTGACTATGGGATGTAATATACTATAATATATTACATCTTGAGATATAATAAGTTATCGCTCGTCATACATTTTGTACGAGACCGATTCACACTGTTCTATAATAATATTATAGCTATAAAACTAAATGTATCTCTAGACGTAATATATCTCAAGATACCTACATATATTTTATTACATCCCATAGTGAAAAGCCGCCTTAAGAAAGCTCTGCCGTATAGATACGAGGTGAAATATGTATGACACATAGTGCATACTGCATTTCAGTGGATATCTGCTACGTGTAAGTGACAGCCATATAATTGGACGTCAAAGACCAGTAGATCTTTCGTTTTTGCACACAGATGTATACCACGTAAAAAGTTACATAATCAAGGCGCAGGTGGGGGTCCGCGGACCCCGACACCGACAATTTGAACTGCTTGCGCGACACTTCTCAGACGATGGACGATCTTTCATCATACCCTGCGTGCCCTAACATCCGGAAGTTAGGGCACACAATGGTGGATACATCCACACTCAGGAGGAACTAATGATAACGCAGTCGGCGGCGGCGTCGCAAAGTTCGGGGCCGCAACTGTGTAATAAAGACTTAAAATAAGCCATCGACACGCTAAGAGGCAGTAGAAGAAATCGTGAATAGATTTGTTAGTTACATTGATTCCTCTTTCCACTTCTAGATCTTAAATTGATTAAATTACATACGATGTTTTAATAAGTAATTTATTATTTTCAGGTTTCAGGTGCCGACCCATACAATATTACTGCAATAGCCTTTATATTTTCCGCAATTACAATATTGAAGGATGAACATAACATGCCCCGGTAAGTGCAGAAATAATTGCTGAAAATCCTGCTTATCGTTTGATTTTAAGGCCTGAGGCACACAGGAAGGACGTGGGACGAGGGCGCGGAGAAGACGTGACTTGTTGTATGTCTTGTATGGAACCCGCGAGCTTGTCCCGTGGACACCTTTCTGTGTGGGGAAACCCCACACCGAAAGGTGTGGGCTTCATTTTTCGCTTCAGTACATTTTGGATCAAAGTGAATTAAGACTACGAAAGACGACGCGTCTTTTGCGCGCCCTCGCCACACACCCCTTCTGTGTGACTAAGGTCTAAGCTGTTATTACGTCTGGCATCTGTGTCCCTCGGACTTTTCTGTATTTCTTAAGTAATTGCAGAAAATATTGGCATATACCATTTTATGGGTAAGTAAACGTCTTTACTTACCCATAAAATTGTATAAGTCTTTGATATATAGGTACTCGTAATCCAATTACGAAACTTTGCCTAAGACAAGGTTCGCTGCAATAAATCTCTTACAGCCTCACTCACTCTTTGCACTTGTTGATTCTTCGGTGATGTCCACGTTCAATGTTACGTGTGCAATAAAGTATATTTATTGTAACATATTTTTAGATATAATAGAATAGATTTTAAAAACCTATTTAGAGGTTAAAAATTTCACCCATGCCGGGATTCGAACCCGCAACCTCTTTTTAACCTCTAAATAGGTTTTTAAATTTGTTCCTTAGCACGGGTTAGTGCATTAAAAATAAAAATAGTGTAATCATGTGGGTACAGTGATATCGTTCCGATGTTAAACCTAACTGCAAAGTAGGTAGTCGGGGCTGTAAGTAATGCAATTTGCTTAAGTCAGATGTCGCTGCCTGTACGTAATACAGAGAATATTGTAAAGAGGTTCGAAATTTCACTGATGCTGTGAGTCGCCCATTGGCTCAATTGGTAGAGCGCTGGTACGGATAGCCAGAGGTTGCGGGTTCGAATCCCGGCATGGGTGAAATTTTTAACCTCTAAATAGGTTTTTAAATTTGTTCCTTAGCACGGGTTAGTGCATTAAAAATAAAAATAGTGTAATAGAATAGATACAACTTTTTATACACAAGGTAAGTTACTAACTTTTCTCAGTCAAAAGCGGCATAAGCTCAGACCCAATTAATTTTCTTTTGCATTGCAGTAAGTGGATGCTAGACAGGTTAACAAACATGGTAGGCACGTTGCACGTTGCGTTTCTATACAGCTTACCTTTTGTTTGTATTTCCAGCGGAGGGGTGCTAACTACCGGCGCTGCGTTTTACAACACTTCGCTAGTAGAACGTTTAAAGGACAATGGCCTACATTTCGAAACCATGGAAAATAAAATATAAGTAATTGTATTATTGACGACCTCTGTGGCGTAGCGGTAGCGCGTCTGCCTACCATGCAAGAGGTCCCGGGTTCGAATCCCGGCTGGAAACAAAAAAAAAAAAGTCCAGGTCTTGGATGTTTACATGTTTGTGATGTCGTTGTTTCTGGTTCCCACGACACAGGGTATCCTAGTGTGGGGCCAGAAGCAATGTATGTGCCTGTATGTAAATATTATGTTATGTTATTTATATAGACTTTATGTAATACTACCATTTGGAATGAGGGTTTTTTTTCCGTCGATACTTGGTGATTTTATACTAGCTATGTACTACCTATTTTAATCTAAGATGTGTATAAAGTAACATTGTTGATAACGGTATCTATTTATTGCATTTGAGTCACCAAAGAGCTATATTACATACCTTTTCTTTTAAGCCTTTCCATTAAAATAGAATACTGTATTTAAAGGGGCGTTACTCCTAGTTTATGTGGAAATATTGTGTTATTGATTAAACAATTGTTGCTAATATCTAGTCGCTGCTTAATAATAACTGACATGAAAATACAGTCTGTTAGCTTTCAGAATATACCTCGTCTACTATCGGATAGAATCAGATATACTCGTATATACGTGTACATAATACATGTTTATTTTGTATTGTTATTTATAACTTTTCAAAATAGTGCCGTAAAGTTTTATGCAAAGCAGGAAGTAGTATTACACTCGTAGTATGCTTTCGGCGAAAACCGAAGCCTAGGTACTCTAGAGCCCGAGGTATATTCTAAAAGCTAACAGACTAAGTATTAGCATTGAATTTAAACTTTAAATACAATGGTATTACTTATTGTTTTCTTCCGTATGGCTTCGAAGATCTCGTCGTTAAATAGTAAACCCCGGAGGCGTTTCTGGGGCACTCTTCCCCCATGAAAATCTCTTGCCCATCACAGTTATTTGAGGACCTGTAGTCGCTCCAGCTTGGGCAATGCTTTGCGGTGAACCCTTCTGGATTGTTTATGCTCTCTGCGAAATATAAGGGCGCTCTGCCATGGCTGCAGGACTCTGTGATCAAAAATGAGCAAACGTTTAGGTAACGTACCTAAATAAATCTTGCAAAAAGATGTAATAAGGATGAAATCGGAAAATATCAGCCTCTGTAATTACTTTATTTATAATATTAGGTATTATCAGCGACAGTAGGTATCTGCTTTGTGCTCTCACAATAATCCCTATTTGTAACTGCTTTTTCTTAAATGTCTCGTAGTTTTTTAAGTAAACCTATTAAATATAAAAGAGAAAAAAAACGTGAAGATAAAACTTTTTACAAAAGTAAAATCCACAAACACAAAGTAGAGAAGTTATCGGACTTTTCGTAAAATGGGGTAATTTAGAGGGTCCGGGGCCGGGGTTCGAAGCACCGAGCAGCTGACCGTCCCTTAAACTAAGGGGCTCCGTGCAACACTAGCGCCACCAAAAAAAACAATTATCTTTTACAGGTTGTTTTTGCAAAGTGTCAGTACAATCTCTCAATTACGTCAATAGTTATATTTATGTATGACCCGTATGGATGGCCATGAGCCTAAGACAAAACCCCTAGAAATAGATAGCATTAAGGCCGGGTTCTCCAAGCGCACGGATACGCATGGCACTTACTGCGCAGCGCGAGAAGGGAAAAGTAGGCATTTTTTGAAGAAATACAAATATAATTTTGATGATTTAAATAGTCATAACGGCCGATTTTGGCATAACTCCATCCCGGTTCGATTTGCAGATAGGTATACCTACTGGTACAGTGGAAAGGTATACGAATAAGTCAACGTCCTATACAGAATGAAAGAATCCATGGCAAATGTGTTCGGCATATTCGCTCCTTCTGGACAAGATATCTATGTGAGGTCGCCTATAATGTTACGTGGAATTTGACAGTTACTGCCTGACTCAGAGACGTCAACTAAAGTAAATTCTCCGTTAATTATGCTGTTGTCCTTTTCTGTTTCATTTATAATAAGTGAAAGATATTTAAATAAACATTAAATTTAATGGACATCTCTGAGTGCGGCAGTAACGGCGATTCCACACATCTAACTGTCAAATTGTATATTAATTTGACAGACGTTTGGAATCGCTTAGACACTGGTAAGCATAATGCCACAGCTTCTACGAATTTATTTTGGCACTCTCTCCAAATTCTGAACGATTCTAATCGTCTGTCAAATTAGTAGCTAGGGAATTTGACAGACAATTGGATTCGCTCAGGATTGGGTAGTACGATGCTGTCATCGTACTACCCAATCCAGAGGATTTTCGCTTAACGTAGCAGGTGACTACTGTGCTTCTACTCTCGACGCTAATGAATCCCAACCAAATCCAAACTGCTCTCATTTTCCGGTGCGCTCTGAGGTTTCAATAAGCTTAATGCTGTCTCTTGCAACTAAAATGTTTACTACTGCCGCACTCAGAAACGTCAATTATAAAGTTAATCTCCGATTAAGTACGCTGTTGTCCTTTTCTCTTTCATTGATAATAAGTGAAAGATAATGGTATTTATGTAAACATTAAATTTAATGGACGTCTCGAGTGCGGCAGTAAGTCGTTATTTTAAAATTATATCATTTAGTTGTGATTGTGACGCAATTCCTACAGTAGCGTCGAGAGTAAGCGTAAGAAGATAGTCCTATTATAGTGTGCCGTTGATGTACGACACCTAAAAATCACGCCACTACCCACCGAATATTCTCTGCAGCCCGTCGCAGCCAGGCTGAGGAGCATAGCCATTATTAGGAAAGAAGTCTGCGTGACCGATTGTACCCTCGACGCCCAAGACAGCACTGCACGTGTGTATGACATCGACAAAATCCGCGTCAGTTTTGTCCAACTTCATATTATCCGGTATGGGTGGTACCTCGAACATTGGCCTCGCTGGATCTAGACCTGCAATAGACTTGACAATCTTTAGAATTCATTCACCTAACCGGCTAACCGGAGGCCGTGAGATCTGTTTGGATCAGAATTAGCCTTTCAGCCCTCATAATTCACGACATAAATACATGAGCGCAACGCTCTACTCTGATCAAGATTTACTGTTTACCTAAAGCAAACAGATCCCAATTTCAAAAAGGGTTTATTGGACTGTTTCGCCGGCGTGATTGATATGTCCGTGATCATCAATATATTTCAGCTATTTAGGACGGATCGTCCCTTAGCTAGGCCGAGGACAGACAGACGAACGGATATACCTAATAATGCACTATAATAAGGGTTCCTTGTTCATCAAGGAAACCTAATGATCATATTTAGGTCCCGTGAGAAGTTTTTATCAAAGGTTCATCAAGTTTCGTCAACATCATCAATAGGAATTAGCGCTTCAGGAACTACTTGTTTAGGTACTCACCGGTTACTCTAGAAACTCTAAGTTTGGTTGCATACGCAGCATTGCCCATAACGTGCGCACCAAGGCTATGTCCAAGCAAGTGAACTTGGGAACCGGTTACTTGGTAGCGCTCGCTCAGGGCATCCAAAAATTTCCCCACAATATTACCGACAATTTTTGTCTGAGGGGCAACGGCTGGATACACCAGGAAGTCTGCGGTATCACTCCAGTCAACAGAAAATATGTTGTAATCTTTTCCCTTCAGGTACTCGTCTTTTATAGAGTTCACAGAGTTTTTGTCCGCTGAAGACATCCAGCCGTGTGTAATAAGTTTTACAGCAGCACCTATTTTAAAATTGACGCTCGTGTCGTTTATTGCTTTCGCATTTTCGTCTAATAACACGTAGCTATCCGGGTTATCCCTGAAACAACGCCTGAATTCTATTTATGAATGTATTTTATTTGAGATGGTGTTCGTCATCTTATAAAATTCATATTTTTTGTAGCTATTACGTTACAAGCTGTATATCAGAAATGTAAAAAAGATTGCTTTTCATTTTATCGGTGATATTAGTCACAGCTAGTCTATGCATCTAAAGAATTTAAGGGAGAGTAGCTTCTGTAAAACTGGTTGATCTATGAATTGCTATTAATCTCAGAATAAGAACTATATAGTTCTTATTCTGAGCTATCGGTGTTTCCAGTATAGTCAGTGTAACCAATGGCGTTTGGTCATTGGAACATGCAAATATCAGTGAGTAAAATAAAACTGACAATTTCCGTCGAATCCAATTACCTAATCTGGAAGACTAATTTGGCTTGGAAACATTAAAAAGTGTACACATTTTTTAAATCCACCAAGATGATATAAAATGAGTTGAAGCGTTTTATCGGGGTGCGCTTAAATATCACTGTTGGCAACATTGGTTATTGTATTGTGCGACGCAAAATTTTGCTTGGGAAGTCCTCTCTTCTATACGTGGTAGTTCATACCTACTCTAAGAAACGAACAATGGCTAAGTACAATACAACATGATGTTGACAATGACCCGCGGACGCGACGACGACGGACGCACCGCTCTGGCTGGCTACTAATGGCACTCATAGATTCGAGTTTGTGTAGAGATATTTTAGAACAGTGCCTTTTTAAAAACAAACCCTCATATCCGATATCTATTGTTAAGGCGCATTCATTTTGTTATGGCTTTCAAACCACCCAAAATTCATGGTGTATATGTCACCGGAACATAACAAGATCCGCAAGTTTATAAATTACCTAGGAAATTTATGAACTTTCGTAGGATTGTAAACAAGAGATAAATTGTATTATTTTACGCCCACATTTTCGCAAATTTATTATTTTGCGAAGTCTCGTGGTTAATTTATAAACTAACGGATATCCATTCGTAAGATTCTAAACAGTTCGACGACCGACCTGAAACTTCGAACCTAATTTCGGTTTGCAACATTGCGACGTTCCAAAGCTTTAGGTTTATTATAGTCTTACATCATTTTAACGACTTTTTTAATCGACTTCTTTCTATTTTGGTCATGATCACTATAAAACTTTCGTAGCTCTGTGGAAAATTTCACTTCATCAACGATATTTCTAGGTGGAGCAGGAACACGTGACTTATTGAACCAATCAGAGCGCAGGTGGCGTTTCGTTAAGGCTTACTTATTATTTTACGCTTGAATTTGGTAAGTTTATCAATTTGCGAAAATGTGAAAATCTCTCGTTTACAATCCTACGAAACTAATTTTCCTAGGAAATTTATAAACTGGCGGATCTTGTTATTTTCCGGTGACATATATATATTTTAAAGCAATTTCGTCATCTTACCTGCTGGAATGAAGCCTAAACTGAATATTGTAGTTAGACTCTACGTCAAGTTTTTTTGTCGACGCAGGTTCATCCATATCAACATAATATGACTGGCCATCTTCCGTAGGAAAGAAGACCCATGTCTTCCCATAGCCATCTCCATATTGATTCTTGTATGGAAGAGCTGTTTTAGCTGAGGAGAGTAACATTATGGTGGTGATTGTTGAACGTGAACCCAAAAATTACTGATTTAGGTGGTCGGACGTAGATAAAATAGTTTCATACCCCTTTTTTATGTAGCCTAAAAACGCCCAACATCAGGGCACAGGCCTTCTCTCAGAGAGTGAGAGAGAGAGTATTTCAAGCACTGTAGCATCTGAGCTCTACAGACACTCAGGTTTCCTCGCGATGTTTTCCTTCATGTTGGCGACTGGTATTGCTACTATAACTTCACAAATGTACATTTAGAAAACGAAACGAAACCTAAACACAACTTAGAAAACGAAGTCATTGGTACATGCCCATACTGGGAATCGAACCTGGGTTTCTCGCTTTCCATGGTCCTACCCCTGTGGGTATGGGTGGCAATCGGCACTCTTTTTAGTTTCACGCCACTGTGGAACTATTTTTGTATTGTATTTTATTTATTTATTACTAAAATAATATTTTAGTAATAAAATATTATAATTGATAAAATAATATTTTAGTAATAAATAAAATAAACAGTACCTACATATTACGTACAAAATAGCATTATAAACATAGAATTACCTACATTGAAGTCATGATAAGGTTTTGTCAAACCATAACGTACAGTCTATAAAGCAACTAACAAAACTACTTTTAAAATAGGTAATTAAAACTAGAATATAAGACATTTTATGAATTTTAGAGAATACAAATGTTTTACGTGTAGATACGAGGAGGTATCACAGTATTTCTGCACCTATGATTAGTACAGAGTGGCCAACTTGAGAGTACACAACCTTTTTTGCCGCCATATTGTTTTGGTAGATAACTTTGTGTTGATCAGTGTTGATACATTTTTTTTGTAAATTGAAAAAATATATAGCATATTCTGTTAGGGAGCGTTTTCGTGTATTGCAGAAACTCCAAAGAGGGCCTTACTTCTTTGAAGACGCTATGGGTTCTGCTGTTACAGTGAATGGAGATCGGTACCGTACGATGATAAACATTTTTTTCTCGAATCAATTGAATTAGTTGGGCTTGGGAAACATTGTGGTTTCAACGAGACGTGTCACACGGCACGAACCACAATAGAAACATTTAAAAAATGTTTCCCGGTCGATTAATTTCGAGAAACGGTGACATTGATTGGCCCCCAAGATCGCCTGATTTAAAAGCTGTCTTCTTTTCTGTGGGGCTATTCTAAAGGAACGTGTCTATGACAACAGGCCAATGGACCTGCAGCAATTAAAACAAAATATTCGAGACACAGTCACTGAGATAACGCAGGAAATGTGTGAAAATGTAATGGAAAACGCGATGAAAAAGGTTCATGTCTGCCATACAGAGGCGAACATTTGACTGACATTATTTTTCATCCGTGCCAGATCTGGCACGGATAGCCAGAGGTCGCGGGTTCGAGTCCCGGCATAGGTGGAGTTTTTGGCCTCTAAATAGGTTTTTAAAAAAATATGCCTGTTATTTGGCCACCCTGTACAAACTTATTTTTCATTTGGTGTGGAAGTGCTATTTGAAAAACAGCGCTATTTCAAAAAGAAACAGCAAACGCTAAAATAGTATCATTGTCACATACGTAATTATTGTTATGTAAGCATGTATGTGGCAAAATAAAACATTCAAATCAAATATATTTGTATTCCTGCAACTAACAGAGCATTAGGTACCTATAATAATAACCCAAGTAGCATTTTACTCCATTTAAGAGTAGGTACACATTTAAAAATATCACCTTCAGTTTTATAAATGTAGCAATGAAAGAATGGGGGTTTTGCACTGAAAAAGTTTTATTGTAATTGGAGAGACCATGTTAAAAGATAAATAAACGTGGTATTGTTTTTTCTCTACTATTAATACATTTTATAATATAACCTGTCGATAATCTTATCTTGCACACGTCGTAAAATAATGTTTTTATGGATTTACACCTTTATAAGAAAACGTTTAGAATTTATTGATTAGTAGTTTTAACGTATTTAATATTGTAAATATTTTTGGTAAATATAGTGTAAATATACGTATTAGTATTTTTACGTTTAAGTAGGTAGGTATTTATTTAAGTATAAGTACCTATTTTTATGAACCCCGAAAAATATATAATATCTTTATGAGTTTTTTTTAGTAGCTTATAAACGTTCCACTACGGAGCACATATTTCTCTCAGAGAGAGAGAGAGAGAGTATGCGCTTAGTTACCACGCGGATTGGAAATTTCAAGCGGTGTACACTTTTAAAAATTTTTTTTCACATCAGACACTCAGGATTCTTTATGATGTTTGTCCTTCACAATAAGGTATTTGCTATTGCTACTATAACTTTATAAATGTGTATAGTTAACTTAGAAAACAAAGTCATTAGTACACGCAAGTCATTAGTACACAGGTACACGCCTTCACTGGGAATCGACTGGGTCTCTCGCTTCCGAGTCCATTGTTCTACCCAATGGGCTGGCTGGGTTTTATGACTTTATTTTGAATATTTCGCTAGTTTTAATATGTATTTTATGGTATAAACTTAGATGTAAACAGAAAGATATAAATGCTTTCATATCTTCTTGTTTTATTTCACTCCAATATAATTTGTCCGCAAGTTCCCCATTTTTCCCAATAGCAATTTAAGAACGTTCTGACGTGAAGCACGCTCGCTCGCACAATTTAATTAGGTACCTATTGTAAGAACATGAGTATACTTTGATAAATGTGGTCTGAAGTTTCGACGCATAATTAAAATTACTAACATAAGGCACGTAGTTTTTAATAATGAAATGTTGTTGCAACTAAAGTATCAATAAATAAATAAGAGATTTTTTCAAAATGATTATTTTGGAATGAAATATTGGCAATCAAAATCTAGGTACAGGATGAAGAAAATATAATAAATATAATATCTTAAATGTCCACAATTTTATTATCTACGAGTATTTAACCCTTCGATGACATTAATCAAAAGTATACGTACTTATTTAATTACAAACACTAATAATGTTAAATTGTGCGATCGACACAGCATGCTCCACGTCACGTCAGAACAGCCTCACGCTTTTCACCCGACTACGACGCGACGGAACCCGTAAGGAGGAATGTGTTGTGTAAGTCAGATTTCACAAAAATTATCTTAATCAATTCTTCGTTTATGCTTGGTGGTGGTCGTAGGCTATTTGAAATCAGACTAATGTACAAAAAAACTGATAAGAAAAAAATAAAACTTATACTTAAACTTATTTGCTCATAGTATATCCTGATTTTTAACTGTTTTATTTTGTACTTTGTGCAATAAAGTGTATCAAACACAGTTGAATAAAAACTAATGAACAATGCCACTGCTAAGCATTAATTTTCAAGCGGGGCGGGGCCCAAATTTAGCAAAATAATTCACTGTACGGTACCTAGGCCCCGCCTGCTTAATGCTCAGCAATTGGCTTGTTGATTTTGTTGTCACATATTATTTAAGTAGGTAACAAGTTTTGGGCGGAAGATATTAAAAAAAAAGTTATGGGGCGGTAGGTACTTACAATCGCCAATAGTCTGTGCTATTAATATGCACAAAAAAACTATATAGTACCTTTGGTAGGCCATAGTCAAAACTCTTGTGAACCATTTTAACTTGAAGTAACTGCCTTTTACCTACTTTCCTGTCGGGTAGATAAGAAGACTTGTATAAAACATGAATAAAACTGATAATGATTCCGTTAAGTTCAGTTGATCGGGTTGTTAAGGGTAAGGCGCATGGGAATTGCGTATTAAAACAATGAAAAATGGGGAACTTGCTTCTCACTTTAACACATTGCAGAATATAAATCAACTAGAAATGTTTTTTTGACCACAGCAGACAGAAAAACTAAAATAATTATATTTATAGTAGATGCCTCCCACTAAATTATAGTAGATCCCACAAAAACATTCAAGACGGACATAAAGGCGCTCAATGCAACAATACTGATAAAACAGGCTTTAGCGCTTAAAGTGTTCGAGTACTGGAATGGGATTTTTTAACGGACGCGTACCTATATTACTTTTTTTTTACCATGACTTAGTTAAATTTCAGTAATTTTTTTTTTTGTTCGAATAGACGTAGCGTTCTATTGATCTCATTTTAATTTGGTGAAAATTTTATGATGCATTTTAGAGATGAAGAACGGATCTCTGCAATGGAAAGCAGCAAATAACGCCTAATGAGGCCCATCCATTAGTACCTAATATGCATAAGTTTCGTAAAATGTAGCGTAAATTTTTTTCCCAGGGTAATTTGGTGAGATTCTGATGAAGTTTTGATCTTGATTTGATCTTGATAAATACTTTTATTCAGTAACTTATTCTCTGGTCTGGTGGACATTGTTTCCAGTTTAGATTACCATAAGTCAATACGGTCGAAGATCACCAGCTTGAATGTCGTTCTTGAGAGGTGCTATGCTTCTATTGTAGATAAAACTATGCCGTTTTCACCTAAGTATTTAACTTCACTGTCACTTTCTACAACCGAAGATTTTGAAGTCTGATAATGGCTAACCCAATAACATCTAGATGTAAGGTACCTATAAATCCAGAATTGAAGTCAAAGTACATATTTATTGTCGAGGTTATTAGTACCTTAATAAAAATACACGACAAGCACGCGTAGTTATTAAATACACATTATCTATTCACTAAAAATCGTGAAATATTTGTTTTTACATAATAAATAAATACTGTAGAGCCTTAGACTTTTTATAAAAAACGTATAAAATCTTTACTTCTTCAACTACAAAAGCTAGGGATTTCACCTCTGGCACTTGGTTCGGCTAGCGATCTTATTTCGAGTGGGAAAATTTACTCTGTGTTGTAATAGATATTTAATTAATAAAATATCATTGAAATAATAATGAAATGAAATAAAATGGATTAACGTAAAATTATTTTGATGTAATTGAATTTAATTGAATAACTTGAATCAAATTGAATGTTATTTAAATAAAATAAAACTGAACTGATCTAAATTAATGAATAAAATCGAAATAAACTAAATCTAGCTAAAGCGAATTGAATTTGACTAAATTGTATTACAATTATTGTAATAGGTTTGATTTCATTCGATGGAATTGAAAAAGATTATGAAGATCACGGTTATCATAACCACGCTCATATATTAACGATACATTCACTAACAAAAGTTAACAAAACTGACAACAGACACGTTCCGTTAACATCCTCCAGGCTGTAGCTGAAAATTAGCGATCTGTTCTACCGAGCAGATAATGACGCTGAGATACGGCCATTTTGTACTGCTGCATCACACAAACGCCATACAATGGTTTTCAAGCCTTTTTTTTTTGTTGTCTTAAGTCATGCATGCACAACTTTTACGTATTATTTTAAGCTTTTGTTTTGTTATTTGTTTGTTTGAAAAGTGTGTGTGTTTCAAAAAGTGCAAATAAATAATTATCTTGTAATTATCTTAGTGTACAGAAGTCGGTTTTTTGTTTTAATAAGTATAATAATGTTATTGTAAGAGATTACCCAAATATTGATAGATTAGTCAATAGGTGCGGAGTTAACCAAGCCAAGGGTTTCCTCACGATGTTTTCCTTCACGGTTAGCGTGTGGTATTGCTACTATGAATTCGCAGATGTACCTAGGTATGTAACTTTTATTTGAAAATAAACAAAGTCCTACGTACATGCCCGCACTGGGAATCGAACCTGGATCTCTCGCTTCCGAGTTCATTGTTCTACTCACTGGGATACCATCTAAAGGGTAAGTGTAGTTACTTTACTATACCATAGAGAAAAATACCAATAGTATTTATGTTTTACGATGGTATGTGTCTCCAATGAGATTAGAAGATATTTTCTGCAAGTTCTCTATTAAGTACTTTGTAACATCCAAGATTTATGATCGGGTATTTGTAGGATTTATTTATTTGTTTTTGTGATTATCTGACAATAGGAATTATCCACAATACTTAATTAATTATCGAGTTCATTAATGAATTAATTGCACATTAAGTAACTGATAATTATGTAAATTCGCCAAAGTAATTTGAAGTCTTACTTAAATATTTTATTCTGCTTATTTTATCTTGAATTACGAGTACAAGACGAGTAAGTAATTAGTGTTGTAGGTACTTACCTATTGTGAATATTCCGCATGTTCTTTGGAGGTACAGTCGACAGCATCTTGACATATAAAAGTTGCAAAGTCGCCCGTGAAGTCACGTAATTAATAATACTTTATTCACTTATTTGCTTCGTAGTTCATACAGGGTTATAGATTAAGCCTAAAAAACTGAAATTACAAGAAGGAGATTCCTTGATATGAGAGATAGGGCCACTAAGTACAACCCGCAACATCAGTAGGTGCAACCCTGGTCTCCTCTGTAGCATACGGGAACCAGCCAGTGTAACGGTCTACCTTATTATCTCTATTATGTACCCGTTAGATTGAGTTAAACTTGGTTTAACTTATTGTTGATGACGGTTTGGGTTTCCTCAACTTAACTTTAAATGTCGGACGATGTGGTCAGGTTGGCAGGTGGTCAGGTCCCGTGGATGAGAATAGCGAGGATGGCGTGACGGGGAAAAGGCATACCCGGCATAGGCTATACCCGGCATTGCCCACAGGTGGACCGATATGACTATAAATAAATGGGCCCATTTTGCGTAAAGGAACATATCATCAAACATAGTCCTGCTACCCCTGCTCCTCCAAAAAAGCCAGTAATGGAGGACGTTAGGCCGGCGAAAGTCCGAGGAAATCCGTTCGTTGTGTGGTCAGTCCCGCGTATTTCCAGCGCGGCTGTCTCTTCCGCGTTTATGCATGCTCTGTACAAAGTACAAAGGAGTATCTGTAACACCAGTTATAGAAAGTAGTATCTGATTGGGAAGCGGTTTTGATTGTCTAAGTAAAATAACCTAACTTGAAGCGGAGGAGGCTACCGCCTGGCATTGTTTCTGTCTGGCGAGTACGACGAACTTATAGGTAGTTTGGTCGGCTGCTCAGCTGGTCGCTTGCTCGGAGTTAGATACACCCATGAACTCTATCGTTACGTTACGTTACGGGTGATTTTGCAACTAAAATGTAAAGGTTGTTGCGACTGTCACTTGGTCGGTTGCTTGGGTGGTCGTTTGCTGCGGATTATCCAATGAATAAATTGAACGGTGGATACAATTCACTCAATCGACTGCCATTCAGGCTTTCCACAAGTGAACACTAGGTACTCGGTTATATGTTACAAGCGATTTGCAACTACAATGTAAAGGTTGACTGTACAACGAATGGTCTGATTGATTGATCTTCCATCAGTCTTTAGGTCCGTCGGAGCGTTGGTTGCTTGGTCGGTTGCTCAGATGGTCGCTTGGTCGGTTTCCTGAGCTGGTCGCGTTAGCTTCTGATTACCCCCAATAAATCTAATGAGCGATCTTTTTCTTAGCGTGTCGATGGCAAGCCATTGTGGTGAAAGGATTTGCTAATCGGCGTTAGATTCCTTTTGATTGTTGCTCAAGGTGTGCCAGCCGTACGGGCTCAGTGAGTACGTCGTTCGGGGAGGCTCTAATAGACGATGGACCCAATGGACTAGTCAATCGACGGCCAATCACCCTTTACATCCGTGAACTCTACTTGATTATGTTACGGGCGATTTTGCGACTAAAATGTTTCGGTGACCTGGCTACAGCAAAACATGTTTCGGCTGTAGAAGTGGTTGAGCTTGGGGAATGTTTTGGTGAGACGTTTTGGGCAAAATCAAAGGTGAAGCAATGCCGTCTTGTGGTGAGATCCATACCCAGGTATGAGTAGGCTCCGCTGATTTGGTCAAGTTAGCTTTTTAGGACATCAGACACATGGGAATACACCTAGAGTGAAGCCATTAGGTATTTACTAAAGCCATCGGCAAGCAATGGAAGGGATTGGCAGGGACCGAGAAGCTTGGCGTCATAAAGGAAAAGCCTGCGTGCTGGGTATAGGCTTCATACCTAGGTACGTAAATAGAAGTAGGACCTACTTAATAATAAAAAAAAAAAAAACATATCGAGCGAATGTGGGTGGAAGGGCTGGTAAGGGACATCCCAGGCGGACAAACTTCGATCAAATGTAGGTAGGTATTCGTCAAGGGGAAGCTAAAAAATACCCGAAACCGGCATGCGTGCATGCATAGAGCAATGAATGACTAAGTAATGAATGTTGATGAAGCGAAAAAGATATATCAGGATTGTGGCAAGTGGCAGACCCATGGTCTCTTTGCCTATCCCTCCGCGATACATGAATATTTAGAATATGTATTGTGAGCATAGACATGGGTTACACATCTAGCAGTAACAGTGTGAGTTTATGTTAGGTACCTACGTGTTAAAATAAAAATGTACAAAAATAAGGGAAGGATCATGAAAAACGTGATGGTTACTTATAGCCGGGTGAGTTTCACTGTATTTATCAACTTTCCTCTTTATATTCTGTTTTTAATGCACTAACCCGTGCTAAGGACAATTTTAAAAACCTATTTAGAGGCTAAAAATTCCTCCCATGCCGGGATTCGAACCCGCGACCTCTGACTATCCGTGCCTGCGCTCTTTCCAACTAAGCTAATGGGCGACTCACCGGCATCAGTGAAATTTCGAACCTCTTTACAATATATATACTCTGTATTACGTACAGGCAGCGACATCTGGCTGAAGTAATTTGCATCACTTGCAGCCCCGAATAGGTACCTGCTTTGCAGTTAGGTTTTTACATCGGAATGATATCGCTGTACCTACATGATTATATTCTTTTTTTTAATGCACTAACCCGTGCTAAGGACAATTTTAAAAACCTATTTCGAGGCGAAAAATTCCACCCATGCCGGAATTCGAACCCGCGATCTCTGGCTATCCGTGCCAGCGCTCTTTCCAACTGAGCTAATGGGTGATGTCGCTGCCTGTACGTAATACAGAGAATATTGTAAAGAGGTTCGAAATTTCACTGATGCCGTGAGTCGCCCATTGGCTCAATTGGAATGAGCGCTGGTACGGATAGCCAGAGGTTGCGGGTTCGAATAGTTCGAATATGCGGGCATAGGTGAAATTTTTAGCCTCTAAATAGGTTTTTAAACACTCACGTTGTTTAAAATTCCTGGTTCCTGAAGAAGGGTAACCTGTGTATCAGAAACCAGAGCAGTGACTTTAAATACACAGGGAATTACAAAAAGCAAAAAGAACACGTGAAATAAAATAATAGAAAAAATAAAAAAACATTTAATGTTTGTCCTTCTAACCCAGCGATAGTCTTGTTCAGTACTAGTACGAAGGGGTATTGAAATATAAACATAAAAATTCTGGCTATTTAAAAACGTACTTATAAATCGGTAATGAACTTGTCTTTATTAAAAAATAATGTCCTAACCTAATCTCGTATATGAAACAGTCTTCTTCAAAATGTCTGCTGCAAACGTACGTGATTTTGTTCGATATCAATTTGACCGTGAAGTCCACATTTGTTGCATAGTGCTTTCTTCGGGTAACCTGAAATAAGTAATTATTAATTAAAAAACCACTATAATCAGCCATAAATACACCCTTGAAGTTCTTTATTGAACTTCAAGGGTGTTGATTAAAATCCAGTACTGCTGATTAAAATCCAGTACTGCTGGACACCTTTTTTTCAAAATAGTGATGCAATTTGTTGCTACATTATTATTATATTACTAAACGTAGAAAATGTAGCGAAAACTATTCAAGTTCATTTTCTATAAGATATCGATATCAACCCTTTATATGTCCCCACTGTTGAGGCACGGGTCTCTTCTTATATTGCAGGAGTTCGGATTGGTGGAGATTTGTAAGACAGTGGTTGGCCTTAGTGTCAGAAGTTATCAAGCCGCCCATAAGGCCTCCGACATGGCTTAACGAGTCCCATTACATGACAGCCGGCACCAACGGCTTAGCGTGCCTTGTGAAGCACGGAAGATATAGAACCTTATTACAAGATCTAAATTTTTTTTAAAGTAATAGTGGAATTATTATAAGTAAAAATAATATCAAAACCCCTTTTGGTAGTTTTTAATGTATCATGCTGAAACTATAAAATAATATCAACAATAATAAAATCAATAAAAAAATATCAATGCAATCAATAGATTCAAAGAGAAATATATTAATCGATAATCATAAGCAATCGAATCGGAAACTTCATAGAACGTTACTAAGTCAAGCTTTCAAAATTTAATTAATCTTTTCGGGAAATAATCACAAAAAATAAAAAAAAAAACTTCTTTACTAAGTATCGATAAGTTTTTCACTGAGGTAGTGAGAAACTCCCATCCCTATCGCCCTAAAATAAACAACAAACTTGTTAGTATGATAATGATTAAATTGATTATAATCATATTAACTTTGAAACACTATTCTCAAATGATATTAAAGCTATGTTGCAATTCCAGTAGCTCATAGTTAAAATGCAAGCGAAAAAACCACTACAAAGTACACAAAATTGAGTCTTACCGATGGAAGCTGATGAAGGTGGTTTTGTTTTCTCTTCTCCCGAATGGGTTTTACATCCCAATATCACACACGCCATAAACGCCTAAAACACTGCCCAATCGAAGGTACTTGGCAGCCCACTACAAGTTGTGATTTTCTAGACATCTCTAATTCGGTAGTGTAATGGTAACCAAAGGTAACCAAACTGACAATTGAGGGTGGTACGTTTTGAATAATAAAACATCACACTACTATATTTTTCTCTGTCTAACACGTGGTTGGCGACGTTTTAAACTTACGAGACAGACATGTGTCAGGTGTTTTCATTTTATAACGCTCCTTCTATGCTTTAGTTCTTATCTCAGACTAAGGACTAAAGCATAGAAGGAGCCGTAAAATAAAAGGTAATTATTGAATAGCTTTCCTTGTTACTCTTACGATGATTCTTTATGCCAGAAAGGGACAACTCGTACACACGAAATTTTACAATCGTACTAGGTTGCCTATAGAAAGTCATAGTTATATAGGGGGTCATAGACAAAAGTAGAAATCCATAAGGATGGGACATTCAACACGAAAACGTCTGAGGTTCTTTATTCTGAGGTTCCTTATTCTGAGGTTCTTATTCTGAGATACGACGTGCGACCGACCTCATCATCAGTCAGAAGCACAGATTAAAAAGACTCAGACAGAAGCAGTGTTTCCCGCATTTCCGCTTTTTTTCCCGCTTTTATGATAGTGTATCCGCTTTCGGCTTTTTACTAACGCGGTTCCGCATTTTTTGAAATTGGTTCCATGTCATGTTCATACAACTTTCAACAAGTCGGTTTCCGTTTGGTGCATTCAGACATTGCACTGTTCGTGTATGCGTGCGCGCGTCTAGTCCATGTAGCAGGCCACGTAAACAAAGAAGCAGGGCTAGTCAACCTAAAAAACGTCTGCCTAATTTATATATATTTTTTAAATATACATACCTACTTAGTTCACTGTTGAGCCAAGTAAATACAGCTTTCTATCTACATTTCAGATGTTATATCTACGTAATAATAAGCAGTAGCCCTGCTTCTTTCTTTACGAAATTTCTAATGCTAAAAAAACGAAGTATAGTCCATTCACAACAGCAAAGCAAGAAGTGCGCGCAAATTTTGACCTGGTTATTTGTGCAAATTCCGTCTTATTTATAAATAATCATATCCTGGTATGAATAAAAATATGAGACCTAAAAACGGAAAAAGAACAATTGGTATTGTATAATATTATATAATAATAATAAAATCCGCTTTTATTGCTGAAAATCTGCTTTTTTTAAGTACAGGTACCGCATTTTCAGGTTTTATATCTCACAGAGTATATAAATACTACGTTTTAAGAGACGGGACCTCCCTAAATGCTTTTGTATTGAGTTTAGAGCTCAAGCAAAAATGCAATGACAAAAGTAAATGCTACCAACATAACAACTTGTCTGTGCATTAGGGACGTCCAATTACATTACATTTATCGATATCGATAAATTATCATCTAGGGGCTCCGCAGTTAGCCAAATAAAATTAATAAAAATCAATGTTTTCAATAAAACGACAAATGAAATTAGTATTTTATTATTTATTATCAAATCACAATAATTGTGGTCAAGGCCTATTTAATTTATTTCAGCAGCTATTTGGTTTTTCTTTAGAGGTGTCCAATCTGAGCGAACTTCATCAATCGGTGGTTTTGATTCAGGTGCTGAAATCGTCAAAAAAAGTTGAGTCGTTATTGATTATTAATTTGTTGGTAAACTATGCTACTTACCGGGATAGTTATGATAATTATGCTAAGATTCCAGGCCACAATAATTGTGGTCAAACCCAACTGGATAAAAACAACAGCTGATATTTTGGCTGCTGTACAAGGTGCTGAAAATGATAACACTTTGTAATTTATCAAAGTAAACAAACACTAGTTACAAAAAACTTCAGCGATACATAAAAAGTTTACGTAAAAGAGTTGTTTTGTGAAGCTCGACAACTAATAGGTTTTTGTATAGCTGAATCTGAAAATAAAGAATTGCAAGAATAGTCCGAAAAAAAATATAGTTTGTTCCTGTTTACCACATAACTGCATGATTGACTATGTAACTATCAAATACATTTTTATAAAAAAATATTTTAAGTTAAAATTAGTAAAAAAATATTTTAGTAATTCCAATCACTAACCAGTTTGAAGTGATACGACGTGGCTGCGTGGTAAGGAAACTCAGCTAGTAAGTAATCAGAAAGAGGAGGCGCATTTATAAGTAGAGAAGGTACAGCCCTGTAAAAAATTTTTCAAGGAGCGTTGTACGTCTACGTAACTATAGTTACTTCGCGGACTGGCGTCAGTAAAATCGATTTTTTTGAATGAAAACTTTCAAATAACTTCTCGAATCGGCTGTTACAATAATCTGTGGTAAATTATTCGTTCAATTGATGCTTGATGTCATAGCCAAGTCTCCGAATAAAAAAAAAGCTTCGGTGTCAAAACAAAATCAGTTCGTATCTACTAAGTGAGGTGACTTCAATCTGCTTTTAAAATGTAAGTTTTCATTATTTTTCAATGTATTATATATCAAAATAATTGTAAGGATTTGCACTTTATGATTAAATACAAAAAAAACTGAATTGTGTTACATACAACGACAGATTGACATTTTCAATTACCGCCGCGTCACGCCATGTTTCCACAATTGATTTCATTTATTCTATTGAATTTAATTATAAAATGTTACTTGGAGCCGTAATTTTTACTTTATCTGTTAGTGCATTTCATAAGCTATTCAGAAGTATACTTTATTTTGTGGTAGCTGCAGCAGTTCTATAGTTATTACAGTTTTTCTAACAATGGTACTGTGCAAAAATGTGCAAAAAAATCGCAAAAAATGTAATTCGCGAGCGCGGGCGGTTAAGGTTTCCGTGGCCGCGCGACCTGGACGTTTAAGTGGTTATGTATTAAGACGTAATATTGCGTTCTATATGACGGAGCAAAATACATTCAAATGTTCGACGTAAAGCAAGGCGTATTTTGTGTTTTATTACATAATTATTCATGAAATGTAATGAGTGTTACATTATAACACAACTCACCATTTCTTTAATCGGCTTCCTTTTAAAATCGTTGTTAAAATCTTTCGGCCGGAAATGATCTCTACAAATATATTTATGTTGGTGGAGTTTTTCGATGGGTATATACGCAAGATCTTCCACAATTTTCACCCATTGTCTGCATCTAAAAAAAAAACCACATTCAATGCAGCCACTAATAGTGCATCGTTGAAACATTGCTGTAGCCAGAAATACATACCGGTCTTCATCTTTTGAAATTTACCCATAAACTTTCTTTTGATACCCTTTGACCGGCTGCATCTTATTTTATAAATGGCACAAGTTCGACACCATCCGATCAGTGCCATTATTAAAAGAAAATCACTAAACACTGTACAACAAGATACACACAGCTAGATATTGAAAAAACTTAAAACACAAAAATTTGTAACTAGAAAACTTTCAAATAATGTGCCGCGTTCCGCCATGACATTTGTTGAGTTTTCAGTTTGACAGCAAAGAAAGAGTAAGTAGTATTAAAGAGTGAGACAAATATATGTCCGCCATTAAAACGGGGCTAAATGCGAACAAATAATTCAAAGTTCCTACTTGCGCTATGCTGTATCTGGCATGGCAACACTGGTCAGAAGCACGTCTGAGCACGTCAGAAGTCAGAACGTAGAGTGGCTAATATACAATTTGTGCTTTGGTCAATTGGTCAGAACAATTATTTATTCTGAGGGTGCGTGCGTGCGACACAATTTCAAACCAAAACATTTGCTTGGGAGCCCTTTCTAATTTGTGTCGGGAGCTCGAGAGGTCCTCTCCTCTCTATACGACTTTATACTCTAAAAGACTGTAAACAAATTCTCCTTGCTGTGAACGACAAATTAGAAACTTGCTAATCGAAACAGAATTAAATGTGAGCCTGAGTATGTCAAGGAAGAAAAACAACGTTAATTATATAAAGCCAGAAGACCCGGAATTTCTTAAAATTTTGAAGAGACAAGCTGGTTACGATGATAGAAATCACAAGTTCGATGATCTCCAAAATGCTGAAGACGACTTTGCCGAAGATGGAGACAGTGAACTGCCTCAAGTTGTCGTCGTCCAGAAGGGGGATCTCACGGCCGAAGAAGCAGAGTTAGAAAAAAAACGAATCGAAAAAGAGGAAGCAGAAACTAAAGCAGATCTAAGTCAAAGGATCATTTTTAAATCCACACACAAAACAGTAGGGAATTCACAAGAAAGAAAGAGGAAGGAAGAAACCAAATCCAAGTTAATTATAAAAAAAAGTCGGCCCATTCTGTCATTTGGCGACGATGATGAAGAGGAATATTGACAGGAAGAGTTCACTAAATGAATTCATAGAAATGCCTAATTTTTGGGAATTAAACTACGACCTCATGCCTCTTAATCCTGCTCTTAACTGATGTGATGAGATATATTGCAACATTGTGTCATAAAATTAATGAAAACTGTTCAGTGTTCCACAGACCTGGCACATGGAAGAAATACTGTCAATATTGACATTAAAAGGAAACTTCATAAAATTTTATGAATAAGTAGAGTGAAAGTCTTTCTGTATTGAAGAACAGAAAAATGTATGTTGTTCACATGAGTAGACCACATTTCACACGCATATTTCAGACTTCCCAAGGTTTGCTGGAAATCTCATGGAGATAAACTTGCCTTTGTATTTTCTTGTCTTATATCCTGTACTGTTTTTCTTTAGTATCTTGTATTAATTAAAAAATAGGAATTACATTGTAAGAAAAAAAACATAAGGCTTGATTAGCAAAAGTATGGAGCTGAAGTCCTCAAAATAGTAATGTAGTTCGTCCCTTGGTTTCCACTCTTAGCATTGGACCATTGTACATTATGATTAAATACATTGACCATTGTAATTAAAAAAATAGGAATTACATTGTAAGAAACAAAACATAAGGCTTGATTAGCAGAAGTATGGAGCTGAAGTCCCGAAAATTTATGCAGTACATTATGCAGTTGACTGTGAGATCACTCCAGCCAGATAATCCCTTTCCAGAAAGGCAATAGTCCACCAATGTTACTGCTGGCCTCCCCAAAGTGATCCCAGCTTTCTTAAGGTGGATGTCCATTGCACTTCCTCATTCTAACCGTGAATGGTCATGTGGGCCACGGGTGTTTAGCATCCTCAGCATAAAGGACTGTCAGTCAGTCCCATAATCTTGAAGTGTTAGTTATGTAATTTAAATAATTGCTCTTTCCACAGCCAATTGAAACTGACAATGAATTTTATCTTTAATTAGAGCAACCTCTGGAAGCACTATTGTCTTATGTAGAAGATTCTTAGCTTCCAGAGCTAGAATATTTTGTGAATTCTTTTTATAAAATAATCAGTTAATATTTTTTTTGTTGGGTCATGACAATTGACAGTATACAACATCATATTCGGTCTGGTGGAATTGATTCCTGCATCAGGTATGCCAATTTATTGGGCCAGAGGCGTTTCTGTTGACTTGTACGATGCATGCATGCTGCATGGTGATATGCCTGTTCAAGCAAACTAGATGTTGACACTAGATGTGTACTAAAAAATGTATGGTTGTCTGGAAGAGATCGCTCTTAGCGATAAGACCGCCAATTGTATAACATTACTTAGATTTAAGAATCATGGTTGTAATATTTTTCTAGTGCAATAAAGTGTTCTCTATCTATCTAAATTTCATTTGAAATGAGCAAGAAATCCACTTTAAAGGTACCAAATTCTTTTTATTTCATGTCCACTATTTTTGTACATAAATTATTGGACCTAAGTGCACACAAGCACACCTATAAAACAAAAGTCAGGAGACTTCATAAATAAATACCCTGATCACAAGTAAATACCTACCTAAGAAGTGCTTAGAAACAAGGATGTTTTTGCTTGGCTAGAAAGCAACTGTTCTTGATTCTCCTCTGTGTTGCTCAACCTTTTTAATAATTTGTTTTCGCTGTTGATGTCCTTAATATTCATTTACAAGAAGAAACAAGTATTAAGTGTTAATTATAATTAACACTGTTCCTACCTACTTAGTAAAACTAAATGAAACAAGCACCAAGGTGCAAACTTAAACAAGTTTTAATACACCCTACTGTGTTTGTCTAGCTATGCATATCAAAGCTATGTTGTACAATACATAAATTATTAGGTACAATCTTGTTGCAAAGTAATTTCTCATGTAGACAAGTAGAAATGCAGTGGTTTAGATATTTGTTGCTGAAAACTGTTGTGGTTAGTTGTAGTGGATGATGCCAGTACTAAGAAACCTCAAGTGGTTTTAGCATCCATTGCATAACATGACGTTTGGTCAGGAGCAAATGTGTTGACCATACGAACAACCAAAATTATACCATTTAAACATATATGTAATAACTATTACGATAAAGACAAGCCCTTGAAACTTGAATCTGGACTCCGTCGTTTCTTCACTTTAACATTTACTCCATTTTGAGAACTGGGTGGCAAATTCCTTGCATTCTGTGACATGTCATTTTCACTTTCATATTCCATCAATTTGCGGAGCAAGAATTTTCTTTCATCTTTTACAATCTGTATGCTTTCTTGTATTTTAGCTACTTCATCACAGAGCGCTGCATTTTCCTGGAGGAAATAAAAAATAATTAATATCAAAAGAAATTACTAAATGCATAACTATGCTACTACTCTGCCACCACTGCTGGGTAAACATGCTCCAAATTTTCAATGACAGTTCCATAGTATCATTTTTTGTGAATTTGTACTAGCAATACCACTTTCTAACAACAAAAAAACATTGATAAGAGAGCAATGTTAGATGTTCACATATCTCAGCGCATGTAATCGCCAATTCGCATTAAGCTCTCTTCATTTCCCTTAGAGAAGCCCTATGCCCTGCCGAGTACCAGCAATGTATATTATTGACTGTATAAATAAAAGCAATCAATAGGGAATGTAGTCATGTAGTGCCATAGGGCAAGTTACCATAATGAACAGCGGACATCAAGCATTGAATTTTGATGCAGCAAAAGAGGAACTTCAAGATCTGTATTTAGATGTGAGATCTAGCCTATAATAATAATAAATATTCATAGACATATAAAACAGATCTTGTTAGCCCAACTAAAGTACAACTAAAGGACTTGTGTTAAAGGTGCTAACTCGACGATAGATAAAATCGGAGACCCGAGACAAACTAGAAAAGTCCGTTTCCTAGTTTGACCCGGCCGGGGATCGAACCAGAGACCTTCGGTTTTACAGTCAGCGTGCGAAACCGCTGCGCCACCGAGGCCGTCTATCAAGGTATATATTAAGTTTTGAGGAGTGTGTAGGTATTGTATGATTATGTTGGCATCATAACTCACAATTATCAAGCTCTTTACAATCTTTTTCAAGTATTTATATTTTCTTCTGTACTTCACGCTTTGTTTTTCTTTACTTTGTATGTTATTCATCATGGTGACCTTTTTAACAGATCCTTGCTGCATAGCTCCTTCGTTTAGTGCACAAATTAAGTTTAGTGTGGTTAGTTACTATTTTAATTTCTTGTCACCTACGACGACGATTTCCGATTATTTCCGATACCTCACCTACCACATCCATCCATGATGATTTGTGCCACAGACTAAACCACAGAGCATATAAACTACGTTTTAAGAGACGGGACCTCCCTAGATGCTTTTGTAATGAGTTTAGCCCCGTTATCAATACCATACCAACCAAAAGCAAAAATGCAATGTCAAAAGTGCTACCAACATAACAACTTGTCTGTGCATTAGGGACGTCTACTTACATTACTACATTTATCGATATCGATAAATTATCATCCAGGGGCTCCGCAGTTAGCCTATTAAAATTAATAAAAATCAATGTTATCAATAAAACGACAAATGAAATTAGTATTTTATTATTTATTTTCAAGTCACAATAATTGTGGTCTTTTATGTATGTATGTAATGTCACTGTGCATGTTATCGAAATCTTCGTAAATTGGTTCACCGATTTTGATGACATTTGTGTATTTGCATCATATAAGTGAGAACAAGAGTTTGGAGAGCTGAGAATATATCGTAGGTTAAATAAATATGGCACACCAAGGTTTGCAGCGCCAGCTAATACTATATAATATTAATATAGACTGCTATATTTACAGAATGTTTAGTTAAGGAATAAATGGTATCGACGTTTTCGTATTGTTTGTCCCATCCTTATGGATTTCTACTTTTGTCTATGACCCCCAATATAACTACGACTTTCTCTAGGCAACCTAGTACGATTGTGAATTTTTTTTTGGCGGAGTACATTATAGCTGTCTCTTTCTGGCACAAAGAATCATTGCAAGAGTAAAAAGGACAGCTATTCACTACTCACTTTTTATTCTACGGCTCCTTCTATGCTTTAGTCCTTGTTCTGAGAGAAAGTCATAGTTTCTGGCACGAAGAATCATCGTAAGAGTAACAAGGAAAGCTATTCAATAATTACTTTTTATTTTACGGCTCCTTCTATGCTCTAGTCCTTATTTTGAGCCCTACAATAACTAAAGCATAGAAGGAGATTAGCATGTCCCTTCTTAGGTTTATTGTTATGTACCTAGTCCTTGGTCTCAGAAAGCGTCTGGGAGTTTTATTTTCTGCTTGTTCAGTGTTTATTTTCGGATTCGAGTTTTCTTCGTCCAAAGGTAAGCGTGATAGCTTTGTTATTGGTCCTTTCATTGTGTTGCATTTTGTTTTCAAGGTGACGACACGCACGCGGCCATCCGGTCCGGGATGAGTTTCGGTTACTCTTCCGAGCAGCCACCTAGCGGGTGGCAGGTTTTCCTCCTTTACGAGGACTACATTCCCCACGGCCATGTCTGGTGTTGCATGATGCCACTTGCCTCGTTGTTGTAGAGTTTGAAGGTAATCCTTGGACCATCTTTTCCAAAAGTCTCTGTGCATATGTTCTGTTAGACGCCATCTCATAGTTAGCCTAGTTTCGTTATCATCAGTTGATATTGGTGGGGCTAGAACTGGAGCGCCTACTAAAAAGTGTCCGGGTGTCAAGCAGTCTATATCTTCAGTCTCGTTTGTTATAGCCACCAGTGGACGTGAGTTGAGGCAGGCTTCAATTTGTATGAGTAATGTTGAGAATTCCTCGAAGGTTAGCTTTTGTTCCCCAAGTACTCGTTTTAGATGGTATTTTGTACTTTTGACGGCAGCTTCCCATAAACCACCCGCGGTAGGCCAAGATGGGGCATTAAAATGCCATTCAAAATTCAGAGATGTGCGTTATGAGGTCAGCGTTTACGAAATACTGCAGTGCCTCTTGGCGTATTTTGTTTAGAGCTCTTGATGCACCAACAAAATTCGTCCCGTTGTCGCTATAAATGTGTTTCGGCGTGCCTCGGCGTCCACATAGGCGTTTCAAAGCTGCCAAAAAGGCAGCGGTGCTGAGGTCCGAAACCAGCTCCAGATGTACAGCCTTTGTGCATAGACAAATGAAGATTGCGATATAGGCCTTCATAGTTCTTATGCCTTTGCCTTTATTGGCCTTCACTTCCACTTGGCCAGTAAAATCCACGCCCGTGTGAGTAAAGGGTCGTGATTGTGTCACTCTGGGCTAAGGTAAATTGGCCATCAGCTGACTTGGGCGCGTTGTCTTGAAGCGATGACATGTGACACATTTGTTGAGTTGTCCTTTGACTGTTTTCATCCCTCCAAGCACCCAATATCTGTGTCGTAGATGGCTTAGTGTCAGTCTTGCACCGCCGTGGAGAGTGGTTTGGTGTGCCTGGTCGATCAACAACTCTGTGAGTCGGTGGCGGGCTGGTAAGATCAAAGGATGTTTTTGAGATTGTTGTAGATGTGCATGTTCCATACAGGATTCAGGCTCAAAAGTTTGCTTGTTGACCGCAACTTGTTACATTTTTGCATTTGCTCTAGGTCGCCGGCGAAGACATTCGTTTGTACCGTCCTGACGATTGTGTCGTGAGCGAGCTTTATGTCCGCTGTAGTTAGATGCGAATATCGCCTGGCTTGCAGGGTGTTTCTCGTGTTGTGTCTATAACGCACTATCCAACTCAGCACTCTGGTTATGTGAGTCACAGAGCTATGTTTCTGTAGAAGCTCCTCCACTAATGTTGCGGTACTCTGAGTCGCACAGGATGGTTTTTGTTGTTTTTGTTCCTCAGATGTTGTAAAAATGCATTCACTCAGCAAGTCGTCAGTTTTTAACCAGTAGGGCCCTTCCCACCACAAGGTATGTTTTTGTATTTGACAGGGACTTAGGCCTCTGATGGCGCAGTCAGCAGCGTTCTCTTCGGACTTGACGTGTCTCCAAGTGCCTGGTGGCATGGTTTTTGTTATTAAGTCCACTCTATTGGCAACGAAAGTTTTCCAACGGCGGATGTCGCCTTGTAGCCATCCCAGCACTACCATCGAGTCAGTCCATCCGTGGGCATGGACAGTCTGTGCGTTTGTTGACTCTATGACCTTTTTCATAAGGCGAGATAGCAGCAGCGCGCCGCACAACTCTAATCGAGGTAATGATAACAAACACGCGCCGGCTTTTTTGCCGGCGCGTGTTTGGTTTTTCCGGCTACGAGCTTGATGACAGGTTGACCTTTTTCGTCTTTAGATTTGCTGTAAATAACGCACCCATATGCCTTCTCTGAGGCGTCACAAAAGCCGTGAAGCTCAAAGGGGCACTCTGTGTTGCCGATCCATCGTGACAGTGTTAGGTTATGGATGCTAGGTAGTTCTTCACGGAATTGCTCTCAGTCTTGTTGTATGTTATCCGGGAGAGGGTCATCCCAGTCGTTTGTTGCTGCCCAAGCTTGTTGAAATAGGAGTTTTGCCTTTATTGTGACCGGGGACAGCCAGCCAAGGGGGTCGTACAGTCGTGACATGTCGGAAAGCAAGGTTCGCTTAGTGTTGATGTCACGCTTGTCGCTAAGCGGCGTTTGTTTGAATGTAAATTGATCCGTACTTTACCGGCGCAGAAACAAACAAAACCTTGGGCATTGCTTGGAATCCCTGCCAAGCAATGCCCAAGGTTTTGTTTGTTTCTGCGTCGGTAAAGTGTAACATTTTTTGACTGACTAAATCGTCATGTAGGTTTATTAGCAAGTCTGGGCTGTTACTTGCCCATTTTCGCAGTTTGAATCCTCCGCCTTTCCGCATGCAGATGAGTTGCCCTTGAGCTTTTTGCGCTGTTTCTATGCTGTTACTTCCGCCCAGTAGATCGTCGACGTACAGATGATTATCAAGAAGTTCGGCGGCTAATGGATATCGTGAACCGTCGTCCTTGATCAGCTGTTTGATGGTGCGCATAGCCAAAAATGGCGCGGCTTTAGTACCGTATGTGACGGTAAATAGCTGGTAGATTCTTAATGGTTCTGCCGGCGAGTCTCTCCAGACAATTTTTTGCAGATGTTGGTCTTCGTCTTGTATCATTATTTGCCTGTAGAATTTTTCTATATCGGCTGTGTACACATAGGTACTGAAAGACTCTCCAGCGCAGTATCATGGCTTGCAGACCTTGTTGCGAGTTGGGGCCGCATTCCATTAAGTTGTTGAGGCTTTGTCCCGTGCTTGTTTTAGCAGACGCGTTAAAGACAACTCGTAGTTTTGTTGTTGTTGACTCGAGGCGTAGAACTCCGTGATGGGGTAAGTAACAGCTGGGCTCTGTGGGCGTTGTGCATAGCTTCATGTGTCCAAGGTTTTGGTATTCGTTTATGAAGCTTTTGTCGTTCGTAGCTAGGTTTTTGTCCTTTGCCAACCTTTTCTCGAGTTGCTTGAACTGAGCGACAGCTTGGGGTTTTGAAGTGCCCAAATCTTGTGCAAATCCTTCTTTCATGGGGATTTTTACTGTGTATCGCCCGTCAGTAAGTCTTTTTGTAGTACTGGTATACAAGGTTTCGCAGTGTTCTTCCTCAGCCGTAACGGCGCGGTCGGTATCCGTTATTTCTTCTAACTCCCAGAAGCGTGAGAAGTCGTCTGAGTTGACCAGCACATGGCAATTGAAAGTTTTCATGTTGCCAAACAGCACCCACCCCACCTTGGTCTGTTGAGCAATCGGTGCGTGGGAGGATGAGCTTCGCCGTATGCCATTCATGATGATTTCAGCATATACTCCGGCGTCGAGTAAGACATCGACCTTTCTCGAAAGATTGTAATCTGGATCGGCTAGGTTTATGTTCTGTACGTGGGGCCAAGGTTGTTTTTCAAAGGAGTAGTTTGGCAGATTGTTGAGGATGTTTGCCATCACTAGTGCCTCCATTGAAAACGCGTAATCTCCGTAAAGAGATTCACAGTCTAGGTTAATGCTCCCGTGACTGCGATGAGCAGTGATTCCGATTCCAGAAACTGTAGAGTTATGTTTGTGCCTTTGTAACCCAAGACGCTGAGCCGCAGATTCTGTTATGATGATTATCTGCGAAGCCTGATCGAGAAGGCATTTTAGAACAATGTAAGTACCATCGACGGCTCGTACTTTGAGTTGCACGGTAGCCAGTAGCACTTCGTTGTGGTCGCTTGACACGTGGTTTGTCTTGCGTTGCGAAATCGACGGCTTCGTAATTGGAGTCTCGCTAGGTAAGTTGCCATGTAGTGAGTTCGCACGGCTTGTTTCACGGATTACGTCATGCAACTTGGTGTGGTGCGCCCTTTTGCACACTTTGTATCTTTTGTATGAGGTACATTTGTTATCTTCATGTGGATACATACAATTCTCGCAAATATATAATTTCGCAATTGTCTTCATTTTTGTTTCCGGCGACATGTCTTGGAATTCTTTGCAATAAAGCAAAATGTGATTGTTGTGGCAAAGAGGACAATTCATTTCAAAACTTGTATGGTAGGCCTTGAATGCATGGCGATTGTATGAGTCCTTTTGCAGTGTAGATTTTGTGGCGAATTTCTTTGTCGGCAGGTTGTTTGAAGTCGAAGGTTTCTTTTTGGTGGTCACCGGTTCAAGTGCAGTAAGCTTGCTCTCGATAAAATGTAGAAACTCTTCCAAGGTAGGTAATTCCCGAGGCGCTTTTCTTGATTCCATGTAATCTGAATATGTTTGGGCATCCAATTTCGCTGTAAGTATGTGGATAAGAATTGGGTCCCATGTATCGGTATTTATTCCCAGATTATGGATAGCGTGAACTGTCTCTAAGCTGGTGTCGTGTAACCGCTTAAGGTCGTGCGCGTTCTGGTGTTGAATGGAAGGCTGCACTATGAATGCTTGCATCTGCTTCGTAAAAAGCAACTGGGTGTTGTTATACCTGTGGTTAAGTATCTCCCACCAGGAGTCATAGTTTTCAGCCGACACATTCAAATATTGCACGAGACGTTCCGCTTCTCCTCGGAGTTTTCCCTTCAGATGTTGCATTTTTCGAGCCTTGGGAATCATTGTGTTATTGTGGATGGTTTCGGAGTATAAATCCAAAAATGTGGGCCACTGAGTGTAGTTGCCGGAAAAGACAGGGATTTCGATCTTTGGAGAGCTTTCGTATTGTTGCACGGTGGAGTTAAGCTTCCGGTTGAGGTCTCTTTTTGTTGACTCGTAAGTTGTTTCATGTTTAGAGAACTCAAGCTCGTAGTTAACGTCGGCGCCGACGAGCAGGTTGTCAATTTTCCAATGTATCTCGTCGATGACTTTCCATCGGGAATAAAGTGTTTGCAGTTTATCCTCGATTTCCCACTTTTCACTGATGTTATCCATGTCTAGGAGACGTATGAATCGAGAAAAAGCTCTGAAATTTGTACCTTGTTGTGCCTTAAGCTCATCTGTTTTAGACATGACTCCAGTTTCTTCAAATTGTTGACCTTTCGAAGCATTTCCAGGTGTCTCCTCGACGTATAGCGTGTGACTCTCCAGTCTTTCCTTGATCCTCAGGTAATCAGCCTTGACCTTGTCATATGCTTTTGTGGTGAACTAATCTTCTGTGTGGTCTTCAACTGATTTCAGTAGCACAGAGTGGTTCATTTCAAACTCGTCCCATAGGGCTTCAAGTGAATCCAGTCTCACCTTCAGGTAGTTGGCTGTTTTCCGAATGGCAACATCCTTGACTTCAATCTTCGTAATCACCTGGGAAATTATTTCCTGGCGTGTAAATAGTTGTTCTTGTTTTGACCCCATTGTATGTGGTAATTTGTGTCAACGGTGGTCGATGTTAATAACACTGTTAGTTCTAGTTTCGTGTAATAGGATCCTCACAACGGTATGTAGGACGCCTTCTCAATCGGACCGGCGGTGATTCCCGCTTGTGAGAGGCCGGCCGACCGATTCGCTACCGAAGCTCGAACCACAATCACACGTCACTAAATGTTTTTCCAGAATGCGCTGTTAAAGTCCAATGTGAACAGATACAATCCGGCTCGAAGGACCAAAAATGTAGGGGCAAGGTCGTGCGCCCTACATTTGGGTACCAACGGGAGCGGGAGATGTGAAATTAATACGCGTTTAATTTGATGTGTCCGTCCCGGTTGGGAGTATTTATTCTACTAAAGGAAGCAGCGCGCTTCACACAGGTTCGCTGTATCAGCAGTTTACTTATTACTAATACATCTATGTCGAGTTTGCTCGTACAGTTATTATTCTGAGGTGGCAGCACTCTGAATGTTTTCAAATTTAGTCAGGTCTTCGCAAGTGATAAGCCCGCAGTACACATTGGCCCATGCTGGCCCACTGCTCGCCATTGCCGTTGTGTACACGAGTTGTCGGTTTTTTTGGCACACTTCAAGGGAATCGTGGCGTAGAGTGGCCCATCCCTTTTTCCACAGTGGCCCATAATAGTTTAGTTGGTCACCGACCGCTGACCGGGACAGACATAGAGTACTCTTTTTGTTGCGATGACTTTAATTATAAATCGCCCAAAATGTCCGTTTGGCGGAACAATGAAGATAAATCAATAGACCTTCAAGTTTATTGATTTATATCAATCTGAGCCCGTAATTTTGCGCCTTTTAAGCCATTTTTTTAATAACTTTGTTTTTGTACATACTTCTGTAATACTTGTAAATAAATTAAAAAAAATAGTAAATAAATAAATAGCTGCGGCCGCAACGCAATTACTTCCACGTCCATCGCAAGTGGTTTGCCAGACAGCAATGAGCTATGCGCCATTGTAGTATTGGGCCTGCTCGGACATTTTGAAGATCGCTCCGTACTGTTACATTTGAGACAATGTACTAGTACGGCATATTAGTACTATTAGGACTAATATCTTTATTTTTACAGGACCATTAATTTAAGATTAATATTTTTAATGTTGCCGTGCCACCATTATATTATAAGTACAATGATAAAAATCAATACAAAAATATTTTTAGTTAGAGTAGTTTTGTTTCCTACGTACAATGAAATAATTATTACCATCTAGATTTTCGTAAGCTACTTTTGTTATTTACAAAGAACAAAAGTAGCTCGCAGAACAGAACTTTTTTTCGGCCGATAGAACTTGCTGAGAGCGGACGTGCGCACAGTGGTCCAATAAAATTATTATAACTGTGCATTAGAAACAGTACTTTATATTAGTGTTGTTTAGTGCCAAAATCCTATTATCCGTGAATTGAGACAAATAATTGCCTTCTCTCTCATCGATACATTATCTCTTTCTCGCGTCGCATCTCGTGTCCGCGAGGTATCATCACGCCGTTGCTTTATTCCGCGCGCTTTGGCCAATCCGAAGACAGCAACAATGCCCAACCCTGCACTAGCTAAATCAGGTTCCACCTCTGATTTATCTAACCTACAAACTGACGAAGCATGCATCAACATATTACGCCGTAATAAGAGGAAGACCAGCGATGACCGTGACATCAACCTGGAGACCCTACTCACAACGTTCACAGAAGATTTGAGTAAGAAAATCAGTGTTATGAAAGTGGATCTCGAGAATAAAATCTCGAAACTCCAAGATGAGGTCAAATCAACAATTAAGAGCGAGTTGGATGCTTTCAAAAATTATCTGTCTTCCGTAAAAGACTCATTGAAATTTCATGGCGAAGAACAGAGGGATCTTAAAAACCGTGTCCAGGGAATAACTGCTGACCTGAGGAGCCAAAATGAGAATATTTCCACACTTCAACAACAAGTGATTGATCTACGCAACGATCTAAACCATAGCCAGCAACGAGAACGATCATTAAACTTGGAGATCACAGGTATTCCTGAGAAATCAAACGAGAACCTTATGGAATACTTGCTTTCAATAGCCAAGGTAGCAAAGGTAGACTTAACTATCACAGATGTTGACCACATCACAAGAGTACAGCCATGGAAAAAGGTACCTGGAAGACCAAAAACTATTATTGCGAAATTGAGATCTCGTCTACTGCGTGATTCAATTCTCTCTGGAATACGCAAAAACAGAGGCATGACTACTCAGGTCCTTGGGCTCGCTGGTGATACTAAGTCCATATATATTAATGAACATCTCACACCAGTGAATAAACTCATTTACAAGAACGCCAGAGAAAAGGCCAAGATGTGCAAGTACCAGTATGTATGGGTACGAGACGGAAAGATTTTTTTACGGAAGGACGACACAACCGGATCTATACATATAAAGGAACAATCGGAGCTAAACGCCATTCATTAAAAGTGTATCAGTGTTACTTCTGTGCTATTTACTTTAAGACATTCATGATATTTAAGTTACCTACGTTATCTGCGGGTGAGTCTGAACTTGTGAGTCATACTCGTATTTATGTAGTATATACATCTATCTATGCTCATCATTATGTAGTATATCAATGCAGTAATATAATAATATACATTCTTATCATTAAAGTATTTGAATATATATATTTATTTACACTATTTTACACTAGATATATATTTTCTTCTTCTGTTATCCCTACAGGTAGCAAAAAAACGGTGAGGTACGGTCACACAAAAAACAATCCAAGTTATTTGTGTGTGAGTTTTATTTTAAATATTACAATTCCAATATTCTCAAATTATTTACAAACAGTCACTATACTAATGTCACTTATATTACAACTATTTGATTTTGTTACACCCTACTATGGCTAAAAAACTTTCAATTTATTACCAAAATGTCCGTGGCCTCCGCACTAAATGCTTAAACTTACACACTAATATATTGTCCTACGATTATGATGTACTCCTATTTACAGAAACGTGGTTACAGAGTGATATTTTAGACCAAGAATTGTGTGACAACAGGTATGAGGTATATCGCTGTGACAGAAATCTATCAGCTACAAATAAAAAGACAGGTGGCGGCGTTTTGATGTGTGTGCGTCGTAACCTATCACCAATGGTGAGACGTGAGTACTCTTGTACAAATACCGAACTTATTTGTCTTAGCATACCGGCGCGCTCGCTCGGCGCACACAAAGATCTACATATAACCATAGTATACATACCACCCGAGCCACAATCACTCATACTTGCGGACGTATCGCGCAGCATAACTAACTTTGTAAACAACTTTTCAACTGATTCACACATTTTCGTAGGCGATTTTAATTTTCCTTTTCTACAGTGGAATACTGAGGATTACACTGTCTTACATCAGAGCTCATCCAATATAATAGATTGTTCTACGTCATTTTTAAACAATCTTACCTACTTAGGCTTTACGCAGAGTAACTTTATAGCAAATAAAAACAACCGCTACTTGGACTTATGCTTTTGTAATGACGCTTCAGTTGTAACTAGAAATTGTAATCCACTTCTACCTGAAGATCAGCACCATCCTGCGCTATCGATTGTTCTTCCTGATTTATTTATAACGCCCTTCAAGGAGCATAAAGAGAATAGGTATAATTTTCATAAATGTAACTATGAACTTATTAACGAATTTCTTAGTAATATCAATTGGGAAGCTACCTTATGTTTAGATACAATAGACAGCATGACCAATGTATTTTATAAAACTATTAACGAGTGCATTTCTCTATTGGTCCCTATATATACACGCTCACAAGGAAATAATAAGTATCCCATCTGGTATAGTTCTTCATTGATTAAAATTATTCGTGAAAAAGATAAAGCACATACTAAGTGGAAAAAGTGGAAGAACCCGCGTGACTACGACGAATTTGTGCTGCTTAGAGCTCGTCTACATCGGGTCAAATTAATCTGTTTTGATTTGTACACTAAAAATATTGAAGATAAAATAAAAAATACACCTAAACTATTCTGGACATACGTGAAAACAAAGCGAGGAGGTTCTAACTATCCTTGTCGATTCAACCTTCTGAATGATGAGTACACCCAGGGGCAAGACATATGTAACGCGTTCAATCGTTTTTTTGGGGGAGTATTTGCGAATAAAACAACTGATGAAGTTAACCTGCAAAACTTTTATGCTCCAAACAATGAAGTGCAATCCTGGATCGAAATATCAACCGATAGGGTAGAACAACTGTTAAATCTCCTTGACAAATCTAAGGGTGCTGGATGTGATGGCATTCCCCCTATATTCTGGTCTAACTGCTCCTCAAGTCTTGCTATTCCAGTTACTATCTTATTTAAGCGTTCTTTGCAGGAGGGAACTTTTCCAGATATCTGGAAAAGAGCATTAATTGTACCTGTACATAAAAAGGGAACGAGATCACATATAGACAATTATCGCCCAATTTCAATTTTGTATGTATTAGCAAAGTTATTTGAAAAACTGGTTTATGATCAAACGTATCCAGTACTAATACAGGGATTTCCTCAATCACAGCATGGTTTTCTGAAAGGGCGCTCCACAGTGTCCAACTTGTCTCTTCTTACTGACTTTGTCATTAATAATATGGAGGGTGGTGGTCAGGTCGACGTGATCTACACGGACTTCGAAAAAGCCTTCGACCGCGTGGATCACGCCGTTCTGCTCAACAAACTTCAATCTTTGGGGATACATGGAGATCTTCTCGGATGGGTCAAATCATATCTCTCAAACCGATCTCAAGCTGTAGTACTTGGTGGCTATAAGTCTGATTATATTACCATTTCCTCCGGGGTACCACAAGGGTCTCTCCTGGGGCCTTTACTCTACAATGCTTACATATATGATATCACTAGCGCTATTAAAGATACCCAACATCTGTTGTACGCAGACGATAAAAAAATATTTAAGCATATACAAACTGCTGCAGACTGTGTAGCTTTGCAAAATACTCTAGATGCATTAACAGAATACTACGCTGCAAACAAAATTACACTGAGTATAACCAAGTGTCAATGTATAAGTTTCACTCGTAAAAATAATCCAATAATATTTGAATATAAGTTTAATAACATAAATATTGAAAGAGTTCAAGCAGTAAGAGATTTGGGCGTAACACTAGACTGTAAAATGCTTATGAGTAATCACATTGATGAGATTGTCAACAAAGCATACCGCAGTCTAGGTTTTGTAATGCGTACTTGTGAACCATTTAAATTAATTGCGAGCATAAAAGTAGTTTATTACGCATATGTCCGAAGTGTACTAGAATATGCTAGTCCCGTGTGGAACCCTCATTATGCCAAGTATACTAAACAAATAGAGCGCATACAAAAAAAGTTTATAGAGCATCTTAATTACAAATTTAAAAAAACTGCAAACACTTACATAGAAAGCTGTCGTTGTTTCAGATTACTTACCCTGGAGGAAAGACGTGTTATGCTTGATATGGGTTTTCTCTATGACATCGTAAGGGGAGGCTTGGACTGTCCTGCACTACTTAATCAAATTGGTATACAGGTACCAGTCAGAATATCTAGACACAAACCGTCGCTGTTTCACGTACCTTTCCATTCCACAAATTATGGTCAAAACGCAGTTCTCACTCGTTTGCCACGCACATTTAACAATAAGTTTAATGATTCAGACCCATTTGTTCAAACGAAGCATACATTTAAAAATTACATTCGCCTGAAATTATCTGACGCCAATAGCTAACTTCAATGATGACCAAGTCCACTAAACTCAATGACCTACATTGTTTTTTTTTTTTCTGTCATCGCTAATCACACCTAATATATAACTTATGCTTAGTGGTTCTCCGACCCCAAGACTTAGTAGTCGTAGGGCTAAGACGTTTGTTCTTATGTACCTATATTACTCAGTTACATATATAAATATCCGCAAGTAATATATAAGATCAAAATAAGGTCCCCTTCTGGTATTAATAGTGCTTAGTGGTTTTCCGATCCCAAGATTTATAATCGTAGGGCTAAGCACCCACCTGTTTTGTACAATTATATTCTAAACAAATAATAACTGTACTATTTATTTATTTATTTATATATTTGTTTGTAGTATATTACATATTTATGTAACGTAATATCATATTAAATATATATAAACTTATATATATGTTTGCCATTTAATTAGCAAGTTAAAACTGCATTTTCAGACTCACCTGTTTCATGTTTTTTCATGTCTATTTTTTGTTTCTTTTTTTTCACGTCTCAGCAACTGTGTTAAGTAAAACAGTCGAGGAAAACTATTATTGGCTATACTGTATGTAAAAAACGATTGTATAATAATACTATAAGAAGCTGTTGTTTTCCCTAATAAAAATAAAATAAAAAAAATAAAATAGAACAAGATTACTACTACAGAAATAAGCGTCCCAAAGCGCACGACACAGAAAAATCTACTTCACCAATAATTCACTATAATAACACAGTGAAAATAATGTTATATTCGTTAGAGAAACTAACATCAAGCAAACAACACAGTATTACTTTTACAAAAGTACTTGGGTTAGCGCGCGAACCAGCAGAATTGACACAATGAAACAAAAAACCAAACAAGTAAAAACAATCTTTATTGCTACGACATACGTACCTACTTCTAAAGTTCGGAAAAGACCGATCGGCTGAAGGGAGACCGATCGAAACAATTTCGCTCCGTTCAGTTCAATCACCACACTCTCATGCAGCATTCGTTCGCTCTCGGCCATATTCGGTCACCCGGTCCGGTTCATTTATTCATTCAGCCAATCCGTGATCGCGAGAGCAATGAACGAATAGACCGAATGTCCGATTATCACTGGCAAACGTTTCCTTTCGTTCATTGCATGGTAACGTATCTTAATCGTACTTCTTACATGACCGACACAATACTACGCCATTGTGTAAACACCAAGTGATCGTGGACTACAGTTTGTTAATGGTAAATCATGCATGGCCCCTTTCAGGCCATTGTGTACTGGGGACTTTATACCTTGATACTCAAAGAGTTTAAAACCACTACGTTTTAAGAGACGGGACCTCCTTACAAGTTTTTGTAATGAGTTTAGCTCAGAATAAGGACTAAAGCATAGTAGGAGCCGTAAAATAAAAAGTAATTATTGAATAGCTTTCCTTTTTACTCTTACGATGATTCTTTGTGCCAGAAAGGGACAACTCATACACTCGAAATTTTACAATCGTACTAGGTTGCATAGAAAGTCTTATTTATATAGGGGGTCATAGACAAAAGTAGAAATCCATAAGGATGGGATATTCAACACGAAAACGTCGATATTATTCAATCCTTAACTAAACATTCTGTAAATATAGCAGTCCATATTAATATTATATGGTATTAGCTGGCGCCGCAAACATTGGTGTGCCATATCTATTAACCCTACGATAAATTCTCAGCTCTCCGAATTGTTTTTCTCACTTACCTATATGTTGCAAATACACAAACTCATCAAAATCGGTGAACCCATTAAGGAAGAGTTCGATAACATAAACAGTGAGATTGTTATATGTTTGATTTACTAAGGTTGTAACTTGTAATTGCTAAATCTGGTATGTAATGGTAGTTTGTATGTATGTACAACATGACATTGAGCCCAAGTTAGCTGAAAAAAACTACAGAAAACTATCTATATGTACAAGTTTAATTTGCATCCAATAAATAAATTTTCCTCGATCTAACCATACCTAGATAGCGAGCTTTGTGCATTCAAAATTTTAGAGCGCAGCTCATAAGAAAAGAAGTTTAACAATAACTAGTGATAGATTGTTTTTTATTTGACAAAAGTTAGAAGACTTTTTTACGGAAATTAATTAAATAATTTATTGCACAACCAGCTTCACACTCACATTATTTAAAATTCCTGGTTCCTGAAGAAGGGTAACCTGTGTATCAGGAACCAGAGCAGTGCCTTTAAATTACACAGGGAATTACAAAAAGCAAGAAGAACACGTAAAATAAAAAAATAGGAAAAATAAAAAAAACATTTAATGTTTGTCCTTCTAATCCAGCGATAGTCTTGGTTAGTACTACTAGGAAGAGGTATTGAAATTACAATTCTGGCTATTTATAAACATACTTATATATCAGTAGTAGAGAACTTATACAAATTAATTTGTTTATATAAAATTATTGCTCGTTAAATGACAGTCTTTATTAAAAAATAAAGTCCTAACCTTATCTTGTAAATGAAGCCATCTTCTTCAAAATGTCTGCTGCAAACGTACGTGATTTTGTTCAATACCAATTTGACCGTGAAGCCATGCCGTCTATCCACATTTGTTGCATTGTGCTATCTTCGGGTAACCTGAAATAAATAATTATTAATTAAAAATCGCCATAATCAGTCCAAACGTTAATTTTATTTAACAGATCGACACCCTTGAAGTTCTTTATTAATTTGACAGCAAACAGTAGATATAAAATCCAGTACTGGACACCTTTTTTCACAATAGTGATGCGATCTGTTCGCTACATTATTATTATTACATCACGTAGATTGTGCAGTGAAAACTATTCAAGATCATTTTCTATAAGATATATGAACCTATCTTATTACAAGTTCTAAATTTTATGAAAGAAGGTGGATCTATTGTAAATAAAAATAATATCAAAACCCCTTTTGGTAGTTTTTTAATTTATCATGCTGAATCTATAAATATATCAATGCAGTGAATAGATTCAAACAGGAAAAATATTAATCAACAATCATCAACAATGAAATTGGTAACTTCATAGAATGTTACTGAATCGTCCTTTCAAAAGAAGCCTATAAATAGGTGTTTTTTAAAAAAACTTCTTTACTAAGTATCGATAACTTTTTCACTGAGAGAGTGGAAATGCCCATCTCTATCGCCCTAAAATAAACAACAAATTTAATAAAATTGATTATACTCATGATTTATCACTTTGAAACACTATTCTCAAATGATATTAAAGCTATGTTGCAATTCCAGTAGGTCATAGTTAAAATTCAAGGGAAAAAACCACTGTAAAGTACACAAAATTGAGTCTTACCGATGGAAGCTGATGAAGGTGGTTTTGTTTTCTTTTCTCCCGAATGGGTTTTACATCCCAATATCACACACGCCATTCCAATGTATTACTTATACTCCATACTACGAATATCCACTGAAATCCACTTCAGATTGTCTTAAAACAACCCAAAAAACACAAGGTTTTTGGAGACGACGCATTCCAACATCTGTTGTCTAACACACTACCAAATTGAAGGTACTTGGCAGCCTACTACAAGCTGTGATTTTCTAAACATCTCTAATTCAGTAGCATAATGGTAACCAAAGGTAACCAACTTGACAATTGAGGGTGGTACGTTTTGAATAATAAAACATCACACTACTATATTTTTCTCTGTCTAACACGTGGTTGGCGACGTTTCAAACTAACGAGACAGACATGTGTCAGGTGTTCGTTTTATATCGCTCCTTCTATGCTTTAGTCCTTATTCTGAGAAGTTTAGCCCCGTTAGCAATACCAAACAAAAGAGCAAAAATGCAATGTCAAAAGTAAGTGCTACCAACATAACAACTTGTCTGTGCAATAGGGACGTCCACTTTAATTACTACATTCATCGATATCGATAAATTATCATCCAGGGGCTTCGCAGTTAGCCTAATAAAATTAATAAAAATCAATGTTTTCAATAAAACGACAAATGAAATTAGTATTTTATTATTTATTATCAAATCACAATAATTGTGGTCAAGGTCTATTAAATTTATTTCAGCAGCTATTTGGTTTTTCTTTAGAGGTGTCGAATCTGAACGAACTTCATCAATCAGTGGTTTGGATTCAGGTGCTGAAATCGTAAAAAAAAAAGGTAAGTTGAATCGTTATTGATTATTAATTTGTTGGTAAACTATGCTACTTACCGGGATAGTTCTAATAAATATGCTGAGATTCCAGGCCACAATAATTGCGGTCAAACCCTACTGGACCAATTGCAACAACTGATATTTTGGCTGCTGTACAAGGTGCTGAAAATGAAAACACTTTGTAATTTATCAAAGTAAACAAACACTAGTTACAAAAAACTTCAGCGATACATGAAAAGTCTACTTACCAGAGTTGTTTTGTGTAGCTCGACAACTAATAGGTTTTTGTATAGGTAGCTGAATCTGAAAATAAACAATTGCAAGAATAGTCCGAAGAAAAATAAATAGTTTGTTCTTGTTTACCACATAACTGCATAATTGACTATGTAACTATCAAATACATTTTTATAAAAAAATATTTAAGTAAAATTAGTAAAAAAAATATTTTAGTAATTCCAATCACTAACCAGTTTCAAGTGATGCGACGTAGCTACGAGGTAAGGAAACTCAGCTAGTAAGTAATCAGGAAGAAACATCTTAATATTTTTCTCATAGTATAATAATTACGTTATTAAACATAATTTATGATCTTGCTTCTAGGCAAGATGACAAAAACTATAGCCAGAAATACTTACCGGTCTTCATCCCTAGGAAATTTACTCATAAACTTTCTTTTGGTACCCTTTGACCGGCTGCATCTTATTTTACAAATGGCACAAGTTCGACACCATCCGATCAGTGCCATTATTAAAATAAGATGCAGCCGGTCAAATGGTACCAAAAGAAAGTTTATTAGTAAATTTCCTAGGGATGAAGACCGTTAAGTATTTCTGGCTACAGTTTTTGTCATCTTGCAAAAGAGCAAGATCATATATTATGTTAAATAACGTAATTATTATACTATGAGAAAAATATTAAGTTGTTTCAATGTCATAGTGATGTGCCATACACATATTCAATATCGATAAAAAAATATCTGATAAGTACCTTGGTCAGAATTACTATTCAGTGTACGACGGGTGAATTGCTGTAAGCCATAACAATGTTTCAACGATGCACTATTAGAGGCTGCATTGAATGTGGTTTTTTTTTAGATGCAGACAATGGGTGAAAATTGTGAAAGATCTTGCGTATATCCCCATCGAAAAACTCCACCAACATAAATATGTTTGTAGAGACCATTTCTGGCCGAAAGATTTTACCAAAAAAGGAAGCCGATTAAAGAAATGGTGAGTTGTGTTGTAATGTAATACTCACTACATTTCATAAATAATTTTATAATAAAAAACAAAATACGCCTTGCTTTACGTCGAACATTTGAATGTATTTTGCTCCGTCATTTAGAACGCAATATTACGTCTTAATACATAAATGACATTACTTAGATAAACATTTTTTACAGGGCTGTACCTTCTCTACTTATAAATGCGCCTCCTCTTTCTGATTACTTACTAGCTGAGTTTCCTTACCACGCAACCACGTCGCATCACTTGAAACTGGTTAGTGATTGGAATTACTAAAATATTTTTTTACTAATTTTAACTCAAAATATTGTTTTGTAAAAATGTATTTGATAGTTACATAGTCAATTATGCAGTTATGTGGTAAACAGGAACAAACTATTTATTTTTCTTCGGACTATTCTTGCAATTGTTTATTTTCAGATTCAGCTATACAAAAACCTATTAGTTGTCGAGTCTTCACAAAACATCTCTGGTACGTAGACTTCATGTATCGCTGAAGTTTTTTGTAACTAGTGTTTGTTTAGTTTGATTAATTACAAAGTGTTATCATTTTCAGCACCTTGTACAGCAGCCAAAATATCAGCTGTTGCAATTGGTCCAGTAGGGTTTGACCACAATTATTGTGGCCTGGAATCTCAGCATATGTATCAGAACTATCCCGGTAAGTAGCATAGTTTACCAACAAATTAATAATCAATAACGACTCAACTTAACTTACACTATTTTTATTTTTAATGCACTAACCCGTGCTAAGGAACAAATTTAAAAACCTATTTAGAGGCTAAAAATTTCACCCATGCCGGGATTCGAACCCGCAACCTCTGGCTATCCGTACCAGCGCTCTACCAATTGAGCCAATGGGCGACTCACGGCATCAGTGAAACTTCGAACCTCTTTACAATATTCTCTGTATTAAAGTAGGTAGTCGGGGCTGTAAGTAATGCAATTTGCTTAAGTCAGATGTCGCTGCCTGTACGTAATACAGAGAATATTGTAAAGAGGCTCGAAGTTTCACTGATGCCGTGAGTCGCCCATTGGCTCAATTGGTAGAGCGCTGGTATGGATAGCCAGAGGTTGCGGGTTCGAATCCCGGCATGGGTGAAATTTTTAGCCTCTAAATAGGTTTTTAAATCAACTTAACTTTTTTTTACGATTTCAGCACCTGAATCCAAACCACCGATTGATGAAGTTCGCTCAGATTGGACACCTCTATAGAAAAACCAAATAGCTGCTGAAATAAATTTAATATACCTTGACCAAAATTATCCTGATTTGATAATAAATAATAAAATACTAATTTAATTTGTCGTTTTATTGAAAACATTTATTTTTATAAATTTTATTAGGCTAACTGCGAAGCCCCTGAATGATAATTTATCGATATCGATAAATGTAGTAATGTAGGCGGACGTCCCTATTGCACAGACAATATATTATGTTGGTACACTTAGGTACTTTTGACATTGCATTTTTGCTCTATTGGTTGGTATTGCTAACGGGGCTAAACTTATTACAAAAGCATGTTAAGGAGGTCCTGTCTCTTAAAACGTAGTGGTTATATACTCTTTGGTCAGTCGTGTATGTGTGTAGTGTATGGTTTGTTTGTTCCTTACGATTTAGACTGGTAAAATTGATTGTTGTTTGTTACTTACCGCGATGTTCGAACCATGTCGGCTAAATAATGACCGGAATATCAGAATATAAACATGTGTTTCCTATAGACAGTATACAAAAAGTGTACGATTTATTCGAGCTTCAATTCCGCAGCGAAAATGAGCCCGACCTGGCTTTATTTTCAATCGTCGTTGGAGCGGTGGAAAATAACCTTACAAATATTAAAAACAGCGACAAGGACGTGAACTTGACTTCGAGTAAGAGGTTTCTGAAAGTGAAATTTCCTTGTTTAGAGTGGGAGGAAGTGTCAGTGCTACATGAGAAATTTGTGACGCTGATGCGCAGTGGGGTAGACGCGAAGCTGCTGAGCGGCGAGTTCGCGTCGCGAGAACTAGTGAAACGGGTAGCGGACGTGATCTGGAACTCGCTCACCCGCAGTTACTACAAGGACCGAGCGCACTTGCAGTCTGTTTACAGTTTTCTGACAGGCAACAAGCTAGACTGCTTCGGCGTCGCCTTCGCGGTCACCGCCGGCTGCCAAGCACTCGGCAAGCGGGACGTTCATCTAGCATTGTCGGAAGACCATGCCTGGGTTGTTTTTGGAAAGGATGGATCGCAAACTGCTGAAGTGAGTTATTCTATTTCCATTACCTGTATTCCCATCATTGATGGGGAACTTGAGCAAACTTAAATTGGAGTGACATTGTTTTTATATCACAGTAAAATAATGGTGATATTTAAAGAAACAATTCAACTAAAACAGTTGTCAGACTCCCTTTTAATGCAGATGCATTAAAGGATTAAATGCATTAAACACAAGGACATTTCAAATAAATTTTATTTGAAATGTCCTCTGAGAAGTGTTTTATGGAACTGTATTTTTATATATGAAAAAAGAATTAAAAAATGTTTTTTCATGGTTTTACAGTTTTTAGCAACACAAAATCAAGTATTGTGTATTAATGATTAAAAAATTAATTTTAGTTTCATTGATCACTTAAACATTTTCTAATAAGGGTGTAGACTTATAAAATACACCCCCGTAACACAATGTTTTATTGGTTTTACAACATTCATTGCACCAAAAAAGATTTGTACAATAGGTGGGCTTGTAAGTTCTTTTTATTTCGTGGCATTCCCTGGTCTCTTCCTACCTTTAGTTATGTACGTGCGAGTATATAAAATATAATGTTGGCTTTATTGTGTGTGAAGTTTGTTTAATAAATAAGTTATTAAAAATATCTGATTTATATTCTGCATACTGACAGAACATGTTCTAGAAAGATACTTTTTATCTATTATACATATCTATTTACATATTTACTCATAAATAAGGTTTTATTGTTTGATTGATTGAGGTAATTATGTTTTACCTAATAAATAATTATGATTAAACCCGTCTAATATATAACCATGATGAGCAATGTGACGTGACTTGCATTAAGAAATACTATGTTTAAATCAATCCCATGAGAATTCGAAGTACAGAAGTACTCAAAGAACGAAGTACTTTCTTAAAAACCTATTCAGAGGCTAAAAATTCCACCCATGCCGGGATTCGAACCCGCAACCTCTGGCTATCTGTGCCAGTACGATCCATGAAGTACTTTCTATCCTAAAAATGCTGATGTCATTATATTTTTTGCACCTAGTGATGGGATTGACTGCTAGATGTGTGAGGTCACCACCATTTGCCATCAGATATGTCCTGAGGCTACATGGTGCCAATATGTGACCTGCACATGAATACATGTAAAATGTGAAATTTAGTAAAACATTATCAGCATTCTTAGAATGACCAAACTAACTTATGTTTTAACTTGCAAGTTTATCTTAACTCAGGTGACATGGCACGGCAAAGGAAATGAGGACAAAAGAGGTCGATCTGTTGGAGAAGGAGTCACAGCTTCTTCTTGGTTGTATGTATCTGGAAAACCAGTAATATGCAGCCGTGTGATGGAGGTGGCTGCACTGGCCTCCTCCATAAACCCATCTCTCACTCCCACTGTTTATGTCCATGAAGTAGCTTTGATGCAGCATAAACTCCTTTGGCTATTATATGACAAAGGTGTGTAGAAATTTATTAATAACATATTTTTAGGAATTGGTTTTATTTTATTTATTTCTTTATTTCAGGCGCATGATATCACAACATGTAACCTATGATAGTACAAAAACAACAAAACTTTTTCTACTATGTACACTATAGTTTGTCAGTCTGTGAGCACTATTTGCTTCTATGTAGGTGCATTAAGTGTGCTCAGACTGCACAAGCGAAGTGCGCTAAGCGATCTCTGCGTGTAGCTAGCCTACAGACTGCACAGTGATTTTGACTTCTTTTGTGCATCTTGAGAATCTGCGGGTCAGCATATTGCATCTAACCGCAGGCGCCCTCCATTTCCTATCTACATCCACTTTGTCTGATAAATTGTCGGCGACCCAGTTACCCAGATATTTGTGTGACTCTTTTAAACAGTACTCCACTGGGAGTGATCGGTTGGATATCACTTATCGTCCTGCCTCTGGCTTTGAAGACCATAAGTTCACTTTTCTTCGCATTATACCCGAGTCCCTCGGCCACTGCATACCGTACACAGGTTCCAATCAATTTACTGAGAGCTGCAATCGAGGGGCTCAGCGGCACCGTGCTAGTTAGTTAGTTAGTTAGACCTGAGATTTCCGCACTTAGCCTCATAATTGGGCCATTGTACGTAGCAAGCGCTGAGATACGCTAACACCTTAGACACTAGGGTTTCCTTACGATGTTTTCCTTCACCGTCAGCGAGTAGTATTGCTACTATAATTTCACAAATGTACATAACTTAGAAAACAAAGTCATTGGCACCGTGCTATCTGCGTAGCTTATGTTACTGACAGGTTTTCCATCAATAGAACACCCGATCTTGGTGCTGCTGAGCTCCACTACAAGTTTATTCATGTACAAATAAAACAGCTTAAGTGATGTCAAGCCATTCTGCCTTACTCCGCATTGAGAAGCCCATCATGTCCAGGGGTCTTGCCTTTTGTCATGTGTCTAATTACTTGTGATACATCATTAACTGAAAAACGTGTTTTTCCCGCAATCAATCGACTGCTAGTGTGTAGTGTGTAGAACATCTGCAGCACAGGTCAAAGCGAGGGCTCTACCTTAATGTGGTCTTTAAACCGTTACGATATGTCAACATGGTTTGTAGCTCTATCCACACTCACTGGGAGACTCGATCTAGCATTTAATTGTTTATTACGCTTCCAGAAACTGCTGAAATTCTTTGTTTCATGGTTAGTGACTAGAATGTCTTTTTTCATCTGATCTTCATGGTTTTGAAACTATTTTAATTTTGACTTGAATAATTTCCGGGACTCGGCCATGGCTTGATATATTGTTCCACATGTTCCATTACACACCCAGTCTCGGAATCTAACTCGAGCCTCCACGTGAGATTCTCGGACGTATCTATTCCAGCCAACAACATAGCGTTTTTTCCTCCTTTTGATAATTTTACTATAACAGTTGATTGCAACCTCACTCACAATTTTTACTATATTCTGATACATTTTATTGAGCGTTACTTTATGATCCTCATTATTACACATTTGATCACAACATTCACTAAATTGAGGTGAAAAAATTAGATTTATAATTTCTCTTTGCAAATATTGTGATTTTTAAAAACCTATTTAGAGGCTAAAAATTTCACCCATGCCGGGATTCGAACCCGCAACCTCTGGCTATCCGTACCAGCGCTCTACCAATTGAGCCAATGGGCGACTCACGGCATCAGTGAAATTTCGAACCTCTTTACAATATTCTCTGTATTACGTACAGGCAGCGACATCTGACTTAAGCAAATTGCATTACTTACAGCCCCGACTACCTACTTTGCAGTTAGGTTTAACATCGGAACGATATCACTGTACCCACATGATTACACTATTTTTATGTAATACAGAGAATATTGTAAAGAGGTTCGAAATTTCACTGATGCCGTGAGTCGCCCATTGGCTCAATTGGTAGAGCGCTGGTACGGATAGCCAGAGGTTGCGGGTTCGAATCCCGGCATGGGTGAAATTTTTAGCCTCTAAATAGGTTTTTAAATTTGTTCCTTAGCACGGGTTAGTGCATTAAAAATAAAAATAGTGTAAATATTGTGATAATTATCAATTTTGTGTGTTAATGCTCAAATGCTATTTAATTTGCAGGTCATCTAGATGCATATCCTATGGCACTTGGAAATTTGGGAGACTTGGATGATTACATGAGACGGTACCCACCGGATGATAGAAAAGAGGCTCTTGCAAATAGTGAGCACAGTGCCTTAAGCCCGGGCAGGTCGCCACGTCCCGACTGTGTGGCTCTGTATATGCAAGCTATTAGGTCCGCCCGCACATACTATGAGGATAAGCATGTCTATCCATACACTTTTCAAGGAGGATACTACCACCGCGAAAAGATGTACAAGGAAGCTTTCCATGCTTGGGCCTGCGCTGGTGACGTAATAAGGCAGTGAGTAACAGTTTTAACTTTTTCTATAGGCTGCTCTACCCTCCGGCACACCTCTACCTCGCACATTCTATAGTTTAATAAATTATTTTTAAATAATGAGTATAGTTTTAAAAATGTGTTATATTTCAGACAAGTTAAAATTGAGAAAGGAATGTTGCGTTGGTTTGGACATGTGGAGAGGATGAAGGAAGAAAGATTGACGAAACATATTGCGAATGTGAGTGGAAGGGTTGGTAAGGGTCGTATCAGGCGGACATACATCGACCAGATAGGGGATGTATTAGCAAAGGGAAAGATAAAAAGTACCCGGAACCGGCGTGCGTGCATGCAACGACTTATGAACATTGATGAAGCGAAGGTGATCTGTCAGGATCGTGGCAAGTGGCAGTCCCTGGTCTCTGCCTACCCCTCTGGGATACAGGCGTGAGGTTATGTATGTATGTAAGTTAAAAATTTTATATAAATGTTTTTTTTTTATAATTTGAGAAATGTGGCGTATCAAGTTCATAATAACATTCTAATTCAATTGTCTGTAACGAAAACCAAGTATGAAGAAAATAATCTTTATCTAAAAATCTTTTACTTAAGTTTTTAAGACCACCTCAGACTACTCTTGTCAAAGTATACTCAATATATTACCTGCGTATTAACATGTAATTACGTATTATATTACAATCATAAACATTTTAGAATGTGCTAGCGACAGGGATGCCAGATCAGCATTTTTTATGTATGCAAATATGAGTAAAATAACATGCATCTACAGTAATGAAACTTTTGAACTAGTAATCCCAATTACCGATGGATGTGCGACGTTGGCGCCATCTCTCTAGGTGCCACCTTGAGCCGACTACATACAATACACTCGCTTCAGCGACACTAGTGTGACGGTTCTGTTTCGACAATCACCCTTCAGAAAGAGGTCATAAGAGCAAAGAGGTTCTTTAAACATCGCGAATAAATCGCAATCATGCTCAGTTGTGAAGTAAAAGTACCTACCCGTGTCCGTATACCCAGCAGGACCCTTCGTCTGATTCGATTAACGATTTAAGTTTCACTTACCTAGTAATTAGTACCTTCTGAATAGTATAAGTAAAATTATAGTACCTTAACAGTTAGCCAAAAAACTTACATGTTTTGCCAGCAGGACCGTTGTTAGAAGGTTTTCAGACCAGTAGTATATGTCCCTGTGAAGCGGTAAATTAGTACCTTTAGATTTTCCTCCTTTTCTTAGAAAAAAGTTATTAGTTTATAAGAAATATACCTACAAAAGTTTTATTTTGCCAGCCAGACCCTTTTTTGTTTTAGGGCTTTCCGTCCAGACAATCATATTTCCGAACAGCATACTACTTATTAGTACCTTTCAAAAACTTATCGCTTAATTTAAAGTATTTAAACAATGAGTAATAAAATTTTCTTTTCTTTTTTAAGTGATATTAGACAGAGCTAGTCTACGCATATAAAGAGTTTAAAGGAGTGTAGCTTCTGAAAACTGGTTGATCTAGGAACTGCTATCAGTGTTACCAGTATACTCAGTGTTACCAAAGGAGTTTGGTCAACAGCATACAAATATCAGTAAGAATAAAAGAACCGTCGATGTCCGTCGAAACCAGTTACCGTAGAATTTAAAAAATGTGTACAAATGTGGGTGGAATTTTTGCTTAGTAAAGTAAGTATTTCTCTACCTTGGCAAAAAAATTGAGTTACTGCGTATATTACACCAAAAAAAATTGTCAAAGTGTCATTTTATCATCACTGTGACCTGTCCTGAACCCATTCCGCTCATAAAAATCATAGCCTGAAAATACGATTCATTATATGGATTTGAATCTATTTTCATTTCATCAAATTAAATAGGTATAGTCTATCAAGAAAACCATTTGTTTGTCTGAAATCTTCCTCCTTATACATTTGACAGGCAGACAACTTTTGTCCGGAAAAAAGTTATCATTTTAGTGGACAGTAAGTTTTAGTAAAATAGCTCCGTCAACATTGCATTGCTGCGCCCCCCTCAAATTTACTCACTTCGGTTGAGTCCGGCTCGCGGTGCGTTTGCACCGGTCGCAACGTCTTGTGGTTTCGCGCCAAAAAATTTAGTTTATCATTTCATTGACATGGGCACAATTTGTTTTTTTCGTATCGGTAGCCATTATTAACTAACAAAACCTATTTAGCGCCTAAATTTTTTTTTAATTTGTCCTTAGCACGGGTTAGTGCATAAAAAAAGAATATAATCATTATTAATTAGTTTTACATTCATTTAATTTATTTCAAAATTGTGTATTAAATTCGTCGTAAGTACTGTTTTGTTTGAGCATTGTTAATATTATGATACTGGTTTAAATTTGGAGTTAATGTACAATTAACCCCCATTTTATCATCTCAGTGTTATAATTTCAGTGGATTCGTGGACTTTAATACTGATATTGACAACACTCCACGGGAATGAAATGTATCTCCGAAATGATAAAATCATTAAGTTTTAGATATCCTTTGTGTCAATGACAACTTTTACCTAAGAGTGTAGGTTTTAGTCTGATTTTAAGTGTGCATTTGATGCGTAGTTAATTGTATAAAATACCTACTTAGCAAATGTAAGTATATGCTTTTAGACTAGGGGCGAGCCCCCTGGGCGCTTACTCGCGCCAACCCCCAGCCGCTCCGAGCTGCACTCTCCGCGGAGCTCGGCCCCCGGCCTCGCAAGTTTGTCCCTTTTGGCTTTTGCACTGGAGCATGTGCGTGCCGTGTCCTGAACGGTCTTAGACTTCGGCCTCGGCCTATACAGAGCTCGGCCTTAGGCCTCGCCGCGGCGGGGCTCCTTGTGCCCGCTTCGCGGATCTCGGCATCGGGCTTCACAAGTTTGTCCCTTGTGGCCTTTGCGATGGTACTTGTCCGCCGTAACCTGAATGGTCTCAACCTTCGGCCTCGGCCTGGACGGAGCTCGGCCTTCGGCCTCATCGCGCAGAGCCTTCTGTGCTCGCTTCGCGGAGCTCAGCTCGTTTGTCTCTTTTGTATATTGAAAAATATTTTCTCATACGTCATGTTCGTCTAAATGTTACCATTGCCGAGAAAACGTAAGATAAAACAATAAGTGTGTTAGTCAGTATACCGCATTGTAGCTTTATATATTACATATATAATATATATTGTTAGAATTAATGGGGCGTAAACTGACTGGTTTAGCATCCGCAAGGGTGTGAGAATTGAGGCATTTAAAAAGGAAAGGTATGAACATTAATGTGAGTGAGACGAAAGTACTGGTCTTTGAAAAAGATGATGAAATGACTGACTGCAATATTACGATTAGAGGGGAATGAGTAGAACAAGTAAGAATTTGTCTGTTTGGAGAGCCTGTTTACGAGGGATAGAAAGTGTGAAAGTGATATAGAAAGAAGAGTAAAAGTGGGAAATTGTCTTGCACTCCATTGTGTGCAGACGAAACATCTCCGAAAGAGCTAGATTCGTAGTGGTGTGCTGGTCCTTACACTTATATAATTATGCTAGCGAGACTTGGGTGTGGCAAAAGAAACAAGAAAGTAGAATCCGCTAATTGACTCTCTTTTCAAGTAAGTCTTAAACGGTAAATAACTCTTCCATTAGACCAAAAAATATTTTAGTATATTTTTTGAGCACCTAAAAGCAACATAAAAATTTATTTTAAAACTTCACTTTCCTAAACAGCCAAAAACGCGGTCAGCTATTTTTGTCTATGGTTTGAAGTCCAAAAAATTGTAAACAAAGTTTGACATTCAATTTTCTGTAAGTGATCTCTGAGCATAGTGAAATAACAACAACGCAACCATGATTTCATCGAATTTACATCCAAAATATACCAATTATCTTTATTGCATTGTTCGAGAATGAAAAAAAACACGTCAACAAAGACCCCTGGGAAGTTGTGGATTCGTGTACCCAGTGAAATTAACATTCGAAAAACTTGGCTCAAACTTGCCAAAAGAGACCCCGACTCTTCATCGCAAACATCGCAAACTGCATAGTGTATGGTAAAAATCAGAAGCGTCATCATGATGGCGAGATCTCCTACAAAGTTAAGTCCGTCAACATCAAATCCAGATTTGTCAACTGTGGAGGATGTGTCTTCGCACAATGTCAACTTACGAAAACGCAGAAAACCAGATTGCGGCTGCTTTGAAGAACTAAAAGCAATGATAAAATCTATGCAAGATGACTTCAGTAAGAAGAATGAAGTTCTAATCGATGACTTAAAAGCTCAGAATGCAAAAATCTTTGAGTCACAAACAAGCATGACTGCGCTGCTTGAATCAAATATAACACAATACAAGGAGCTGAAATCTAAATTAGACAACCTTACTGTAGGTCAAGCCAACGTTCAAGAAAAAAATGATATACTTGAAGAACAAGTCGATGAATTGCAAAGATTGGGGCTCAGAACTACTGTAGAAATCAGAAATATGCCTAAAGCGGCAAATGAGAATTTAGACGAAATTGTTCAAAAACTATGCGTGAGTGTAGGAATTCCCAAAAATAACAAGAAAATAAAGCAAATTTTCAGGAAAGGCAGGGATAACGCGCCAATTGTAGTGGAATTTACTGACGAGAAGAACAAAGACGAAATTCTGAAAGCTGTGAAAGTATTCAACAAAAAGGAACATGACATCAAGTTACACAGTGAGCATCTGGGGTACGATGAAATTAAAATCCCAATATACGTGGGGGAAGCACTTACTATGAATACTAAGAAATTACATAAAGCTGCAAGAGAATTGGTTAAGTCAGGGAACTACAAATATTGTTGGATATCGCGTGGAAGAGTACTGGTGCGTCGTGAGAATGGCCAACCTGCTATGAGAATACATTCTGAGCAACAAGTTGAGATTCTGCGCGATGAGGGTGACAAAGACTGACTATATAGTGAGTTATGTTTCTTCCACATAATGTGCTATTTCTCTAAGCGTCGTACTAGTTTTAATACTACAATCGTAACTTGTAGCTGTTTGCCTTGCCTTAACAATTTATATCCATATTAAGTATTATTTGACTATGATACTATACTACGTAACTATTTATGTATTTAAGTATTATATACATTTTTCGAACTATTTATTAACTATTTATATGACTATTTATGTATTATTGCCTATCTTTCGTTGGTTTATACTCTTAATTCATTCGTAAAATTCTCAGTTACGTTTAACAACGTGCGATGTACTTATCCAAAAAAGTAATCACTCTTAAAATCAGCCTCATTCACCATCCTAGACGTCATCTACTTACATGTTTGAGCCAATATTATGACTTTGGATAACATTAAAAATTTGAAAACCTATTTAGAGGCTAAAAATTTCACCCATGCCGGGATTCGAACCCGCAACCTCTGGCTATCCGTGCCAGCGCTCTACCAATTGAGCCAATGGGCGACTCACGGCATCAGTGAAATTTTGAACCTCTTTACACTATTCTCTGTATTACGTACAGGCAGCGACATCTGACTTAAGCAAATTGCATTACTTACAGCCCTGACCACCTACTTTGCAGTTAGGTTTTAACATCGGAACGATATCACTGTACCCACATGATTACACTATTTTTATTTTAATGCACTAACCCATGCTAAGGAACAAATTTAAAAACCTATTTAGAGGCTAAAAGTTTCACCCATGCCGGGATTCGAACCCGCAACCTCTTTCATGTCAAGGTTGGTAACTCTTTTATGGTGTGTGAGGCAGAAAAGTGTAGAGCCCTTCTTGGAGAATCAGAAAGGTCCTTTAATTTTGTTGTGCAGAACATAGTATAGAACATAATATGGATAGTTTTCGTATTTTCTTATCCAGGCTCAATATGGCCAACGATTTTATTATACTTACTGAGTGCTGGCTTCCCAAAATAGGTGCTCTTCCAGTCATTAAAGATTTTACTACACATTCTTCTGCAAAACACATTAACTAAAATAGTGGTGTAACGGTTTATGCTCGGAATAATCTCAATGTAAAAGTCGACGAGCCAGATTTCGATGACGCGGATTGCCTTACTATTAAAATAAATAAGGCTCTTGTTATAGTTTGTATATACCGATCGCCATCTTTTGTAAACATTGAACGCTTTTTAAACTACCTACATAAATTGCTCCAAAGTCTTAAAACGTTTTCAAACATATCAAACATAATGCTTGTAGGAGACATTAATATTGATGTAAAATATGGAAGTACTCTATATATATATATATATATATATATATATATATATATATATATATATATATATATATATATATATATATATATATATCTCTTATCTTATCTCCTTTGCTAACACTGAGTATACTGGTAACACTGATAGCAGTTCCTAGATCAACCAATTTTCAGAAGCTACACTCCCTTAAATTATTTATATGCATAGACTAGCTCTGTCTAATAAATATTACCTAAAAATGAAAAGCATATTTTATTACTCATTGTTTAAATACTTTAAATTAAACGATAAGTACATGTACATGTTCTTTCTTATGTAATGTCCTTTTTAATGTTTCGTGTGCAATAAAGTATAAATTAATTAATAAGTTTTTGAAAGGTACTAATATTATGCTGTTCGGAAATATGATTGTCTGGACTGAAAGCCCTAAAACAAAAAAGGGTCCGGCTGGCAAAATAAAATTTTTGTAGGTATATTTCTTATAAACTACAACTTTTTTCTAAGAAAAGGAGGAAAATCTAAAGGTACTAATTTACCGCTATACACGGACATAATTATACCACTTGTCTGAAATCGTAGGCGAAAAACTTGCAAAAGAGATTCTTGTTAATACAAACCAGACCGAAAGTTATCTCGCTTCTGAGACTAAAACGCTCAAACCACCATTGCACCCTACAGATGAGTCTGAGATAAATAAATATATATTACAATTAAAAAACGAAAGTGCCCCTGGCTCGGATGGAATTCAGCCTGTGCTGCTGAAGCAAATCAGTTCTTGCATATTAAAACCTCTTACTCACATCTTCAAGTTAAGCTTGTCAGAGGGCACTTTTCCCGAAATATGGAAAACGGCTGCGCTAACTTTAATACACAAGTCCGGCGACAAGACTTCGCCCAGTAATTTTAGACCCATCTCGCTCCTTAGTAAACTTTCAAAAATTTTAGAAAAAGTTGTTCACAGTCGTCAATGCAAATATTTAAAAAACAATGAGCTACTAACACCTTGTCAATTTGGTTTCTGCCAGGGTAAGTCCACAGAAGATGCGATCTCTAAACTGCTGGAGACAGTGACGTCCCAATTGGATAACGGACGGTGCTGTGTCGGTGTCTTCTTAGACCTGGCGAAGGCATTTGACACAGTGTCCATTCCAATCCTCAAAAAGCTGCAAAACATTGGGATCAGGGGTGCGGCCTTGGATTGGTTTCACAGTTATCTAACGGACAGGCTCGTCATAACTCGTATAGGTGAAGTAGTAAGCTCTCCTGCACTGGTTAATTATGGTATCCCACAGAGCAGTATCTTAGGGCCAACTCTGTTCTTGGTGTTCTTAAACGACATCTCCACTGCTTTATCCCCTTGTTTCAATGCCGAAATGGTTTGTTACGCTGACGACACTGCAATATTATTTAATGACTCAACCTGGGATTTAGTTTTCAAACGCGCTAATGCAGGTCTCGCAGAAATATCAAAATGGCTATCCAAAAACCTACTTACGCTGAATGCCTCCAAGACAAAATTTATATGTTTTCACAAGACAAAAGCTTCTGAGCCAAAACTACAATCAAATATAAAGGTTCACACTTGCGATCTATCGTCCGATCAATGCAACTGCGAAAGTATTAGTAGAGTAGATGATATAAAATACCTAGGGATAATTCTAGACGCACACCTCTCGTTCAAAAAATATCTAAGCGTTCTCGCAGGCCGGGCAAGGAAACTTATTCACGTAATGAAGCTGCTTCGAAACGGTGCTCCCAAAGAAACACTGCGGATGGTATATTTGGCTCTGTGTCAATCCGTCCTCAGTTACTGCATTGGTTGCTGGGGAGGGTCGGCCAAGACGCACGTGATAGAAGTAGAAAGAGCGCAGCGCTCAGTACTCAAAGTAATGTATAAAAAACCCCGTATATACCCTACTACCGCCCTATTTGAGGAGAGCCAAGTGCTGAGCATTAGAAAGCTATTCATCTTCAGGGTCGTCTTGGCCCAACACAGAATACTGATCAATTCCAGCGACTACCACAATCTGCTAGCTAAGAGAGTCTTCAGGATTAAAACCACGGCCGTAAAAACTGCCTTTGCTCAAAGGCTTGCGCCATTCTTGCACAAATACATATACAACGCCGTTGTAAGGGACTGCGATATAAAATGATCTACTGTGAAAGAAGCTAAACCAAAAATTTTGAGTTGGTTATACTGCAAAGATTACGATGCTACAGAAAAAATGTTAACAGTCTGTTCTTAATAAATTAAAGAGTAATTGCACACACACACACACACACCACAATGCATTGACAATCTAAATTTCAGTTTCGATTTAAGTACACTATCTTACAGCTATTAAGTAGTTTTAAAATCACATGACTTAGATTTGCATGTTTTAAGGATGTGTTTTCGTATTTTTTTTTATATTTTAGTTTATGCTTATTTTGTACTTACAGAAACTAATATTTTCAATAAAGTTATTCTGTACCGTCGTATTTTTAGGTAATCGGGTAAACACTTCTCATCCCACCGTGACAGGCCTTGCCTAGTGTGGGGGTCAGATTATAAGTAAAACTGTACCTTTTTATGGCAATAAATACTTTTTATCTTTAACTATTCAGAAGGTACTAATTACTACGTAAGTGAAGCTTTAATCGTTAATCGAATCAGACGAAGGGTCCTGCTGGCTATACCGACACAAAGTACCCCACCATCACTACGTTTGAAAATAAATGACTACATTGTGCAAACTTGCTCCGTGGAAAAAAATTATTATGATTGCGAGGATTAACTCACTTTAATTGAATTTTTGACATGTTTAAAGAGACAAAACGTAATAACACGTAGCAACTTTAAATACAATCATTCTCAGAACGCCAGAAAGGCTAAGAACTTGAGCACGCATTAGGGATATCTTTGGATTAAGCGAAGTCCAGAAGAATTAGAAGAATAATGATTACAAACAGTACTACAAAGAGATTACACGAGTCATGTACGGAGTTGGATTTATATGTAAAAAATACCTGAAAAACCATATCATAAAATTTGTAGGAATATGTGACCGATTTGCTATTCTAAATATAAAAATTCATGGATATAAATACCCATGGTCCATAGTCAAAGTGCCGGTGTATTCCCCAACTAAAAAGAAAAAGATGATGAAAAAGATAAATTCAACCACAACCTACGAGAAAGAAGAACGAATGCATGTGGCACACAAAAATATAATTGTAATGAGAGATAGTAATAGCCTGTTAAAAACACAAAAGTCGGGAGAGAAAAACACTATAGGAAACTATAGCTACGAAAATGTAAGATTAACAAATGGTTTTTTAAAGCAAAGCAAAGTAAAGGAAAGAATATCGAAGAAGGAACTATACATACGACAGAAACAAAGAAATATTGCAAACAAATGCAGGTTTACCAAACTTGTGTAACCCTACCTTTACCAGAGAATATGGTCGAAGAAGCTCTGAAAAGTTGCGAAGAAGATCTTTCACTATAAGAAAAATATAACATTATTGAACAAGAATTACTAAAAGTAGAGAAGAGACTATTAATAAAAACAGAACCGACAGATTAGGCTAAGCTAAGCTAGAAATGTCATGAAAGAAAAGAGTGAAGTATTTAAATTGCTATGCATATGAATAAGAAAATATGAATTTCAATTATTAGCAAATCAGTATCAGAAAGTATAAGAATACAAAAAAAGAAACCAGACTAGAAACAATAAAAGAAAACGTCGAAACAGCATTGAAAAATCTGAATAAACACTGAACTTGTAACCTTATATGAAAAGCAGGAAATAGTAGCGTAAATAAAAAAGGGAAAGAAATAGTAGCGTCTGTCAGACCGCTTATCACAAAAATTACAACAGAATTCCATCGTCAACTGTATGAACTGACAGAGGATCCTAAATCAAGCTGTCTTTAAATACGAGAACAAGCAAGAAAATATTTCAAGCTTTTTAAAATGTAACTTAAGGCCTTTATCACAGAAGAACGATAAAGCATCTGGAAGTGATAAAATATGAAACGAGATACTAAAAGGCTTACTTGAGGCTTTGCAAAGTACACTGACATAAGTTTTTAACGAAATCTTGAACTCTGAAGTAATCCCCATCCAATGGACTTAGTCTACAATAATCCTAATACACGAAAAGGGAGATAAAAGTAAAATAAACAACTATAGGCCAATCGGATTTATGTCAAATGTCTACAAAGTGTTCTCTACAGTTCTACTAGACAGAATGACTCGTTTTCTCGATGAAAAACAGCCTAGAGAACAAGCAGGCTTTAGAAGCAAATGATCAACCATAGACCACATTCATCTAGTCAGACTATAATGGAAAAATGCAACGACTACTGCAAGACAGTAGGTATATATTTCGTTTGTAGATTATAAAATCTAGACTTGCAATGAATATCAACAAAACAAAGGCCATGACAAATAACACCAAGGTAAAGATAAATATCCAAAACGAGAACATCGAATATGTGGACGAATACATTACCTAGCTAGGGCGACTAATATCACCGATACGACAAATGTTAACGGGATTTGAAAGAAAGCTCAAATATACATGGAACACATATTGGTAACTGAAAGAGGTATTCAAAACAAAGGCATATTGTATATAGAAAAGGTTAAAAGATAGTGCGTCCTCCCTTGTTTAACCTACACATGCCAGGCATCGCGTTGTCTGGCTTGTTGATGACTATGTTGAGGGACAGCCTGGGCCCGATGTCGGCAATAATGTTTAACGCATAATGCATGTTGATAATAATGAATATAATACAAATAGAATGATTTAAAAAACAAATGTAATTGGATATGTAATTTACATGTTTAGTCAGTGAAATAAAGACAAATTTTATTTTATTTAAGCTGATGCGTGTGATAACACCTTCTTACATTCGCAAAATGTTTATCAAGATAAATATTTTGTTCTAGCTATAATTACTCACGTGATGATGAAGAGATATACAAAGAGTTTGCTGAAATTGCAAATGAGTTGATCCCCCAACTTATGAAAGCCGAAAGTTCAGGGCATTCAGCCCGGTCTATTCTTAAAGACCCTGAGTGCTTTGCATCTTTGCTAAGGTAAGTGTCATGTTTTAAGTATGTAAATTCAATGTAGCATAACATGTGTAATGTTAATGCAGGTGTTTTTCGTATGGGTATGTGATAATGTGTTATATCGAAGTGATGCCAAAACTCAAATATAACACATACATATTGTATGTGTTAGTTATATTGAAATAATGCAAAATCTGTTTTATTTTCTCCAGTATCAATAATAGGCGTGACGACAGTATGAAATAATCAAAGATATAACGATATTAGGGAAAAGTACATAAAGTATTTAATACACTGATTTAGTTTAATAAAAAAAAGAGATTACCAATATTTTCAATAAAATGAAAGAATATAATATTGCTTTCAGTCATTTTGACAAACACCCACGAAACATAAAAAGAGTAGAAAAAAGGATAGCCCGTCCTGAACGCAACCCGTATCCCAGATATCTTTTACGTCCGTTGGATTTTTTCAGAAATCGGACCTGCATAGGTAATACTTGACTTCATTTTTTGAGGCCTTTTAGGTGGCACTGCGTATACGCTTCCTGACCATCAGTCTATCAATCATTCGTTTGCTATATCCGTTTGCAGCTGCTATTTGATAGATGGTATTTAGCTCAAGACATGGGCACAGCAACATTCACCGTTGCTATGCTGACATTTTGTATTGCCAAGGATGACCAGACGTTTTTTGGATAACAGTGTCTGTCAGTGTTGGCTTTCGGTAAATCTCAAACTCATGCTTGTTACCCACCCTAGTTATTTTTAGATCTAGGACATTAAGTGATACGTTTTGTTCCCTCTCTAGTTTGAAATTGATTTTAGGGTGTTTTGTGTTCATGGTACTTACAAAGTGACAAATGAGTCTAGTTGTCTAAACGTAGGTACATGTCCAGCATATAATGATGTCATCTACGTACCGGTAATAATAAAGTATGTTTCTCTTCCCAACTATATGATTACGTTCAAAATTATTTACGAAAATATCAGCTAGCAAAGGGCTCAATGGTGAACCCATTGCTAAGCCTTCCTTTTGTTGGTAAAATGCACCTGTCGCCGTTTCCCCATGATATTGTTTAATACTATCTAAAGTGTAACTCAGATCAAGGGGAAACGTCGATATTAAATTCTATGTGACAAAAACAAAAATACTACCTGGAGATATAATAATTATCAAAGTGCAGCTTCATACCTTAACTCCTAAATGCGAGGTCTCTTATAAGCCTTCCTTCCCTGGCAGTCATCAGCCTCAGTAATCATACATTCATGTTACCATTGTTCATCCACCTCCTGTAAAGTGATTGGTATCCCATGAATCACAATGTCTTAGAATTAAGGTTCCATTGGGACAAACATTACAGTATTTACTAATAATGAGCTTATTTAAGTTGTTTACAGCAAAGAGTGAACTTGCATCAATGTATAAACACTACACATATTTCCATCACTAATTACATCCTTCTGGAATTAGGCTTTCACATTGTTTAGTATCCTCACCATATAAGGACAGGTGAGTTTAGATTACCATAAGTCACAATTATAAACTGAATTTATACACACTTGAACAATACTAATAGTCTCATACCAGACTTCCTTTGGCACCAGCCCCATTTGATTTGCCTTCCTAACTTCACATAGCTCTCACTTCATTTTGGACCAGTGGAGTTGGATACTCATTGTCTTGCACTTACAGACTACTAGGGTCTCCTCATCGGATGCAACCCTTTACTTCATATATCTCTCACCTCATTAAGGACCGGTGGAGTTGGATTATCATAGGCCTTCAACTTATGTACTACTAGGGTCTCCACATCGGATTCAACCAACCCTGTACTTAGCTCTCACCTCATTAAGGACCAGTGGAGTTGGATTACATTGCCTTCAACTTATATAATACTAGGGTCTCCACGTCGGATCCAACCCTATACTTCAATCAACTCTCACCTCAAGGACCGGTGGAATTGGATTATCAAGAAACTTGCTAACAGACTAGCCAAGTTTACATTTACAATATCTCTTTATGCTTAACCTAACTCTCACCTCATTAGGCACCTGTGGAGTTGGAACGTCATGAGCCTTGTAAACAGATTTAGTTTATATTTCTACATACCATAGCAGTGACGCCTTGCTATCAACCTTCATCTTTGTCATGATTCAAACTTGTACTTACATACGACAACTTCAATATATCCACTTAGAACTCTTAAAGCCAAGACATTATGCACTAAGGATACTTAGCTTTTAGCTGCTTGGTCACCTCGAAGAAACTTAAGTTTTATCGTTACAGTTCCGCGGCAGAAGTCTTAAATTATTAAGTACATGACAATATTAACCAAAATTTAGAAATTTTACACACCTGCAGTAAGGGGTTGAGATTATCTATATACTTGAACAGCTGGAAATTTCCAAATTATCTAAGGATAGGTTATTTACAATGCTGAATGAACAGGTGAGCAGCTTCTCTATTTCCCCATTAATCGCTATTTTTGCGCAAAACAATAATGACCGTTAGGCGGTTGACGGTTAAACGGTCACCGGTTTGACGGTTAGATTACGTTATCGAGGGGCGCGGCGGCCTAGCCCATAAATACGGAGTCTTGCGGTGACGGTTACTTGTGAGCCTGTGGATGCCTCACGCATTTTCTCACACAAGTATTGGTGTCGGTGGTGGTGTGTTCGTGTCTTGCTTCTGCTTAAAAAAATTGGGAGGGAGGGCGGTGCATTAACTAACCGCATGGTGCTTGTGAGATTTTTGGCGGAATTCAGCAAAGTAATTTTCAAATTTTAATGCTATTAAGCTATAAGGTTAATTTTTTGTCAGAGTAGTTCGTTACCTCTCCCGGCTAAACGGTTGATGGTAGAAACGTCAAATAATTCGATATGACTTTTATGTCTCCACTGCTGGGGCACGGGTTTTATTATTAGGTCATAATAAAATGATTAGTGGCATAATTACCTATAATTAATTAAAAAGGAAAAATGTCACGGGTAAGGAGGCTTAACAAGTTAACGAGTACTTAATAGGTGACCAAATTAAGAAAGATTCGTAAAAATTACTTTGATAAAGTTGTTAGTTGTAAAGCAGGTGAAACACCACCTCTATCTTTCTATGCCTCTCTGCCGCGGAAACACGGCATCTGATTTGAATTATAACACTATTAAATGCCAAAATACTTCAATATTACACTGGAATGTATATTATGAGTCGCCCTTTAGCTCAGTTGGAAAGAGCGCTGGCACGGATAGCCAGAGGTCGCGGGTTCGAATCCCGGCATGGGTGGAATTTTTAGCCTCTAAATAGGTTTTTAAAATTGTCCTTAGCACGGGTTAGTGCATTAAAAATAATATAACTGGAATGTATAATTTACATATTGAATATATGTATCTACTTGTTGTCTCAGGGCCAAGGTAAACGATTCCACAAAACAGTCGTCAGTTAGACTTATGGCGATCTTAAGACAGATTTTAACTCCATTTCAGTTCCGCTATTAATTCTCCACAACCTAAAATCGCGTATAAATGATCGATAAGTTTTAACAGAGCACAGATTAGATTGTCATGTAAAAACCTTGTCATGCCAGAGGAACATTGCGATGGTCGATGTCCGAGCTGTTCTTCCACGTAGTCTTGCCGATTTATATTGTCTCTACATAGGTAATAAGTATTCCGTATTTTCAGGTTCTATGATGGCATATGCAAGTGGGAGGAAGGCAGTCAAACGCCCATTCTTCACATAGGATGGGCGAAGCCACTCGTCAGTACAATATCGAAGTTCGATGCCGAAGTAAGGGCACAGGTCAACATCATATGCAGCCCGGACTCAGACGGAGCAGAGCCGAAGGGGCAGCTGAATGCGGACGACAGTGAAGTCGATAAGGAGAAATGGAATAACAACGCGGACAACGCTGAGCTGTCGGTGCGGGAGCAGTTGACGGCGGCGGTGAACAGCCGGCCGCGCGTGACCCTGTACAGCCACAAAATGGCGGCGCTCAAGCCTCTGCTGCTCGCGGGCCGGCTTAACACTCACGCGCTGCAACTGCAGCTCACCGCGCAGAGCCAGCTGCACCGCCCGCTGGCGCCGGCCAAGCGCCGGGACGAGGTCGACTCTGCGGCCGCTGCGGCCGCGCCTACCTCCCGCGCCAAACGTGCCCGCCGCGAACGTTGAACCTTCAATGTCATGCAGACTATAAAAAAAATATTCCATAGAAATATTTTTATTATGCAGAGCGTTGTCCGGATTGACTGAGTAGTGAGAAGTAAGACGCAGGTTGGTTTTGCTGTAACAACTTGGGTAAAGCCAAATACTCTGAGCGTGATCAATCTATACTTACTGTAAACCGAACCTAAACGAACCGAACAGTTCTTTGTAGCAAGTACTACGGAAACTCGCTCAACAACCCGCGCCGCATCAGACTAATTCGGAAACAAAAAAAATTTTATGACTGGTGCTTTACATTCGTTCGGTGCGGATAGGTGGCCGATCTCCTTCAATACCTAATTATAAAGCGAATCTAAATGTTAGGATTAGAATGTTTGTGGGTAGTATAGACCACAAATTAGAAATTATAGACATACCTAGTTTTATTGCCGTATTTAGATACGAAATTTATTACGCTTTTAAGCCAGAGTGGCTTGTGAGTTTTGTATTTATTACCATTGCTGTACTTACCACTATTAGTGGGACCCTAGTGTGTACTTAAAGTACCATAGCATTTCACTAAGTTAGTTACTCGAACCTTCTAAACTATAATAGTTATTATTACGTTTTTTTAGTTGGCCGGTTTTGTATAATATTATTACTTTAGTAAGTATACCAGAAACAATTAATATGCCAACCAACAAGTAACAACTTAAGTGTACCAGTAACCTGCCATCAACCAAATTTCACCTGCGGAAGATAACAAAAATGTAGAGGCTTTTAACTGATGACGGCAACGGCAGCTGTCACCGTAATACGCTATTGCACCCGTTTTAAATAGATATTAACTTGTTAATATTTTCGTCCTATTGAACGTAGATAAATATTGAATTTTATTAAGGCTAACTGTAGAATTCTACTGACAAGTTGAATTAAAAATATTAATTTACTTTTAAATTCTACTTGTCACACCCAGACGAAAACGCTGTCAACCATGATGTTCTAATCTTAGAACATGTGCCATGTACACGGATTTACATCCGTGGTGCCATAGTTGCCATGTTACCAAAATTGAATTGAATGTCAGCAAACAAACACGTTAGATTGAAGTGTAACAATTGCGCCATACCGAATGTTTACTGACCATACCGAGTGACGTCACGACCTAGATGAATAGCGTTTTGGCATGAAAGAAATGTCAAAATTAAATAGTATTTCAATTTTAGTAATACCATTCGAAAATTCGTCTGAACTCACTAGGTCGTCACGATCATGGTGAATAGCGTTTTGGGCGTTTCAAATCAAAGATTAAAAGCAAGATCTTCTATTGCATTATTCTACAGCATTTTCTATGTTAGGATGTATTCAAATCGATTATTTAGGTTCTTTATGGCAAGTTGTAGGTATTGGAAATAAACTCTTATTTTTAAATAATTTTGATGTCGATTCAACTAGCCTAAGTACTATTATGCAATCTGTGTTGTTGAAGCATTTATTTTTGTGAAATGTACGTAGTTACATACAGATTTCTTTTTGATTAAACAATAATGTTGTTATAGAGTTGCATTTCCCTTGCGTTGCGTGACCATTTATACCCGATATATGTATTAAGTATGACACATTAGTAATAGAGGAGCTGAACCAGATGCTGACCGGCCTAGATTCAGCCTCGCGACGTATCGGTCTTGGCATGAATTTGGATAAAACCAAAGTCATGATCAATAGCCACATTGATCCAAATCGTTTCTGAATACACTTTGGGCAGATTTTGCAGTTAGGTATAAACAATTTCGAGGAGACCAAGAGGAGGATCAAGCTGGCCTGGGCAGCGTTTGGGAATCTACGCCGTCTTCTCGTCATCCATATCGCAATGTTTGAAAACGAAAGTTTTGCGCAAATCAGTGCGCCCTCCCTGTGATGACTGATGATGACTTACGGAGCCGAGACATGGTCACTCACGAAAGGGCTAGTCCACCAGTTCAAAGTCGCTCAACGCTATGGAGAGGTGCTCGGAGTTTCTCTGAAGGATAGGATTCGTAACGAATGCATCCGACAGAGAACCAAAGTTATCGACATAGCTGGCCATATCTCGCGAAGAACCGACAACCGTTGGAGTAAACGTGTTCTTGAGTGGAGACCGCGACTCGGTAAACGAACTGTTGGAGGGAGGGAGTGTAGGACCACAGAACATAAAAAAGAGTAGAAGTGGCGTGACCCATTAGTATGAAAACTCGTACACAATCGCCCATTTTGGCCCACCCACTGCTCGCCATTGCCATTGTGTTGTGTACATATATCGTGGCGCGCAATCGGACAGTTGTCGGTCTTTTGGGCACACTTCAAAGGAAAGGAATCGTGGCGTAGCGTGGCCTCAGAATAAGAACTAAAGCTTTAGTTATTTTATTATTCTGAGAGCGTAGCCCATCCCTGTTTACACAGTGGCCCATTGTTCAGTGTCATCGAGGCGATAGCTTGTGAGTAATCGCAAAACGCATTTTCTACAGCTCGTAGTCGTCTAAATCACACGAGCCGATACAGTGGATCAAGTTCGTAATTATACCTGTGCCAAATTCGATAAGGAATAGCGATAAACAAACCGTTGCTAGGCAACGACTTGTTTACATCTAAAAGGCAGATGTTAACAACCTTTTCTAGAAATCATTATCATACAAGGGATAATCGTTCCTTCCTCCTACTAATGTAAAATGCTTATTTATGTTTATATGTTTATGATTTTATAGTGAAAGGCTTAACCGATTTGAATATGACATATGACAACACTGAAATATGACACACAGATGTAACAAACATCCACGCGAGCCATGCCGCATGATTTTTCCTAATAGAATTTAGCGCGTTTAAGCAAAAAACATACAAACTCTTCAACTTTATAATATTAATAAGTACCTATAGAAGTGCAATAAAGTGTTCTCTATCTATCTATCTATCTATCTATAGATGCTACTATGAAAATGAGGAGATTAGGACCTACTGCAAATATTGCAATAAAAGAAAGTTCTTTGTATATATTTTTATTCATATGTTCAAACTAATCATCACTGTCACTGGCCAAAGAGGATGAATTTGTATCTCCGGAGACTTGAATTATAAATTCATCAATGACATTATCCGTTACACCATCAAATTCGGCGTTTTCTTCTCTTCTTTAATTACGTGTTCAACACAACGTTGCCATGCTGTTGGAGTAATTTTACTTATTCCCTCATCTAACAGGACCTTTATTGAGTTCGGCCATTTAAAAAGTTTTTTTGAATTGATTTAAAAAAAAAAGATTTTACTTGGCCATGCTCCCATATGATTTCTTTCTATCGGATTTAATTGACAATGATATGGGGACAATCTAAGCACTTCTATATTTTTGTCTTGTGCCATTTTGTCACACACAATTATGCCATATACACGTACCTATTGACAAACGACTAAACTTCACTTGTTGGCATAAGCTAAATTCCCCAAAATGTTTTTTACACCTGAATTCCATCCATGTTTCTTTTTCTGTAGGGCTGTTTCGTAAATTGATGTCGATTTTTTTATAGTTTTTCGAAATAACAAGGTAATATGCATGTTATTTGAGTGATTCTAGTGAAATATGCTGCAAAAGGAATTGATAATAAATAGTTAGCATGTAAAAGGCTATAATTATGTAAACAATAGAAGCTTTGTAAAACGGGAGTTGTGATAACCCTAAATTGGTTTGTTTACCTCTATTCTTTATCAAATTTGGCTTAGGTATAGGCCGCAGTGGTGTCATCGAGGCGATAGCTTGCAAAACGCATTTTTGACAGCTCGGAGTCGTCTAAATCACACGAGCCGATACGGTAAAAAATATATGCCACCTAAACTGCAAATCCTCTGAAGCAATACCGTTATTAACCTTAGAAAATACGCCCACTAAGTCAGGAAACCGTGTGAATTACTTTTTCTCAAATATTGGCAAAAACTTCGCAAGTAAAATAATGACCAAACGAAATGCGCCAGAACATCCCCAAGTTCCTAGCTGTACCGAAGGAGATAAGAAAACTCCAATTCATTCCTTTTCTCTTATCCCTACCGATGAAACCAAAGTCTCGACTTTGATCTCCTCTCTGAGTAATGATTGCTCTTGTGGTTGGGACGGAATCTCAAGTAAAGTTCTTAAACTTTCAAAACCGGTACTAATTGGACCTATAACACATGTATTTAATCTCTGTATAAGTGCTGGTATTGTTCCAGATGTGTTTAAGAAATCGATTGTGCATCCAATACAAAAGAGTGGGGATGATGATAGTGTAGGAAATTATAGGCCACTATCGCTATTGCCCGTTTTAAAAAAATTATTTGAAAAGATTATTAATAAACGACTAATAAAATCCCTTGAAACAAATAATTATCTATCTAAAAATCAATTTGGCTTTAGAAAACAAAAATCGACAGAAGACGCAGGTGAAAAGTGTGCTAGTGTTTTTCTGGATCTCGCCAAAGCTTTCGACACGGTCTCCATCCCCATCCTTCTTCATAAGCTTAGCCTTCTGGGAATACGTGGTACCCCATTAGAGCTATTCAGGAGCTATCTCAGTGGCAGGTCTCAAGCAGTAAAAACTTACTCTACTTACAGCGAATTCATGCCAATAGATTTCGGCGTCCCGCAAGTGTCCCGCAGTGTTTTGGGGCCGACCTTATTTCTCGTTTACCTGAACAACTTGTGTGAAATGGAGCTACAAAACTGCAAAATTGTCACGTTTGCAGACGATACAGCAGTGATATTCCATCGCAAAACGTGGAAAGAGGTCGAAACCACTGCAAACATCGGGCTATCTGCCATAAATGACTGGCTCGACTCAAACCTGCTCACTCTTAATGTTGCTAAGTCCAAATTTATTACATTTAGCATTAATAGTACTATATAGTACTACGCAGCCTTCTAGTGAAGATATTAAACTTAAAATACATTCATATAATTCTAGCCATGACGCATGCAGTTGTGAGTTGTGCAGGTGTGTCTCAAATAAGGTTCCTGGGAGTTATTTTGGATAATTACTTGTCTTGGGCAAATCATATCAACCTCACAGTCAAGCGAGTCCGTAGAACTGTTTACATATTTAAGACTCTCAGACACATTACCGACCTAAAAACTTTAAAAACAATATATTTTGCTCTCTCTCACTCAATAATAAATAACATATTGTATTAGAGCGTGGGGTGGTGCCTCTAAAACTCACCTCATACACATAGAGCGAGCCCAGAGATATGTACTTAAAACTATGCTCAACAAACCTCTACGATACCCTACTGAAAAAGTCCATTCAGAGTCTCAAATAATGTCAGTGCGACAAGCCTATATTAAATCAATCGTTTTACATCACCATCGAAAAACATTCTCAGAATTATCAATAAAATCTAAAAAGCGCCTAAAGTACAAAATCTTTGAAATTCCACTTGTTCGAACTTGTTTTGCTCAAAGATTTTTAAAATTTAGTGGACCTTATGTGTACAATAAGATCCACAAAGAATTAAAAATACTTCACTTAAATATGCATGTATCGGAATACTAAAAAAGTTTTTATCACAACTTGACTACAACCAGACCGAAAACCTATTTATAATAATCTCCATAACAGAACAGAACACACATCTATTTTTTTTTGTTGATTCTCTGATTGCATAAGTCTATGGCAAATGGAATTAAGCTCTTAGCCTTTTCCATAAAGGAAAAAAAGAAGCGGATTTATTTTTACTTGTCCACAATTATAAGCGATGCGCGCGCATCAGCTTTTTTTTTAGGCAAAGGTACAAAAACAGCCAGTATTAGTTGTTCGCGCGAGAATCGATCGCGCGACGTAATCATGAATCTGTGGTCATTCATTCATTATTCTGATTCGTTCCGGTGCCGTAGCTCGTGCCGCTCGCTCGCTACTAATTTATCCATCCATCTCGTAGAGGGAGTAAAACTATAGAGCAAGCCACAGCGCACACATAAGAAACAAACTTCGTAGCGATCATGGGTGAGAAAGAGATGGAGTAAACAGCAAAAGTGTAACTACTTTTTTTGTTTGCCCCCAGTGTCAAGTTGACGTTTCTGGGGGCAAACAAACGACAAGATTTTGAAAATTTAATCATATTTAACGCTACGCTAGCCGTTTCGAAGAGCAACCGTGTATTTGTGAAATGATATATTAAAAGTGACCTAAATAGAAAAAGTATGGTGAATTGTAGTGTACTCGTATGCAGAAATCGTTAAGAAAGAGCTTTGGGGGAAGTTTCCTTTGATAGGTAAGTAATGATTGTGTTTCAATTATTGTTAAGCCCAAAGTTGCCTTGTGTTGAGTATTTTAGTTAAGTTTCAACTAGTAGCTTTGCAACTAGTCCGTAAGAAAAGCAATTTAATAGAATTTACTTTCTTAACCTAAAAAACCGAAGAGTAAAAAAATGTTGCCATCCGTTTATGTCGAAAATCCCGATCATTACTTGACTTGTTGCCCATATAATTTTTCAGCATTCATTCCACTCAGCAGAAAATGTGTCAACTCGAATTTATCGCAAGAACCCTTTCGGTGTTTTTGTGCATTCTGCCGCAAGCAATGTGCCCTTGAATTCAGTATAGAATTCAAATTTGAATTTGTATCAATGAATCTCGTACAATACCGTCTAGCCGCGATTGTTTATTAAGTAAAACGTATTTACCTTATTTCCCTAATAAATAATCAACCCGTTCAATATACAACAGCTATGTATGAGTATCGCGAATAATAAGGAATACTAAAGTTATTACCTACTTATTATATTTTAATTTATTACAATATTTATTAATATTAGCAATGTTTCTATTCCAGATTTCTTCAAAATAGTTCTGTTCTGGAAAAATGGGTGCTAGCAATTAGAAGAGAGAACTGATCACCTACATCAAATGCTCGAATATGCTCTCTACATTTCGACAAAATGTACATTTTGGTGGTCTGAGGTACCCTTCGAAAGATTTTTTATATGGTAAATTTTTATATGAAAAAAACTTATTAATAAAACAGTTTATTATTGTATTCCATTGGTGGTCCTAGATAGCGTCCCTAAGCGCCTTAACTTGTAAAATTTAAACGTGTAAAATAAAACGTATTTTTAATTATACAAAATGACAATTGTTTATAAAACGTTTGCTACGTTTTACAAACAATTGTCAGACATGTTGTATGATTTATAAAATTCAAAACTAAATCTGCATTTTTATTCATGGCCTATGAACGACTGAAATATTTTACCCCACATTATGGCAATTCACTTTTACTATGGCAACATTCACGCACACAAATAAATAATATTCACCGACGTGAAAACGGTTACACTGTGCCTTGATCTATAGTTTTACTCTATCTACGATCCATCTGCACACACATTCGCACTGTGACATACGCGCGTGATAAGTGCTCGAATTCTCGTGAAGTGATAGGCATTTTGGTGACCAATAAACTTTATCAGCTCAAAGAACAATATATTGACAATATTAGACTATAAGTGAACAGTGCAGGAGTGTTCTCCGTGCGCTGGACGCATCAGCTCATCCATCACCGCTCATCATCTGCCCAACAGCTAAAGCGAGCCATCATCCACCATCACCAAGTAAGTCCATTCACTTCACCTCCCATTCCGCTCTCTCAACCAGCCCATCGTGAGGTAGACCTAGCCGACACTGGCTAACTACCATACCCTACATCGTAATTAAATTAGGTAGGTAGCAAATATTAAATCTAGGAAGTTACTTTGTTTACTTCATAACGGATAATCTATCACACTATGTAGAACAGTTGTATGTTGGTTATATTAATTCTAACAAGCTTGCACCTATGTTTAAGTAATAGTCTATTATTTTATTCTATAAAACTTATAGAAGTTTCGTATCTATGTAATATTTTATTATATGTAGGTGTATTTAATTATTTAATTATATATATATAAAGCTACAATGCGATATACTCACTGATCTATTCATCCATACGTTTTCTCCGAAACGGTAAGATTTGGACGAAAATGATGTATGAGAAAGTTGTAGGAAATGTATGAATTACAGCCATCCTATGAAGCCGATTTTTGAATTTCGAACGCGTTCCACTATGCGAGGGTGCCAACTCTGTCGTTTACCGACCGATTTGGATATAATTTTGATAGAATGGTGTTTTAGTAATCCGATTGAAAAAAAAAATTTTGGTTGTTCGAAATTCAAAATGGCGGCGCAGATATAGCCGACCGAAAAATCGACCTTTGCGCAAAAAAGTCGGCAGCCAACTGGGCATATGCTAAAGATATGCCGTAAGCGGCATCGTGTTGGCAAAGGACCCAGGTATATGAGAAAAATCCGACATCTTGGAATTTCAAGATGGCGGCCGAGATATTGATGATTGAAAATGACAAATTTTTGTATGGAGATTTAGTACTAAAATTGACTTTTCAATAGAGAAATGAGACAAACTTGCGAGGCCGGAGGCTTAGCTTCGCGAAGCGGGCACAAAAAGTTCTGCCGCGGCGAGGCCGAAGGCCGAGCTCCGTTTAGGCCGAGGCCGAAGGCCGAGACCATTCAAATTGCGGCGCACAAGTACCAGCGCAAGAGCAAAAAGGGACAATCTTGCGAGGCCGCAGGCCGAGCTCCGCGGAGCGGGCACGAGAAACCCCGCCGCGGCGAGGCCGAAGGCCGAGCTCCGTTTAGGCCGAGGCCGAAGGCCGAGACCATTTAGGTTACGGCGCACAAGTACCAGCGCAAAAGTAAAAAGGGACAAACTTGCGAGGCCGGAGGCCGAGCTCCGCGAAGCGGGCACGAGACACTCCGCCACGGCGAGGCCGAAGGCCGAGCTCCGTCCAGGCCGAGGCCGAAGGCCGAGAACGTTCAGGTTACGGCGGACAAGTACCAGCGCGAGAGCAAAAAGGGACAAACTTGCGAGGCCGCAGGCCGAGCTCCGCGGAGCGAGCACGAGAAACCCCGCCGCGGCGAGGCCGAAGGCCGAGCTCCGTCCAGGCCGAGGCCGAAGGCCGAGACCATACATGTTCCCATGCAACAATTCACTACAATAAGTGTCTAGCGAGGCCCTAGGCCGAGCGCCGCGGAGAGCGCAGCTCGGAGCGGCTGGGGGTTGGCGCGCGTAAGCGCGCAGGGGGCTCGCCCCCTAGTCTATAATATAAAAATGAATCGCTGAATGTGTTGGTAAGCGCAAATCTCGAGAGCAGCTGAACCGATTTCGCTAATATATTTTTTTTAATATTCCTTGAAGTACGAGGATGGTTCTTACGGAGAGAAAAAGAAAACAAAAGAAAAAATATCTGTTAGGCGGTACGAAGTTCTCAGGGTCAGCTAGTTTTAAATATAGTTGAGCCATATCATAGTTTTGCTGTATGCACGTTAATTTTTATTTTAATTACGGAACAATTACTTCGCTGTGATACATTTAAGTTCAACCCGAATGGAGAACTGTGCCCCTAGATACAATTTAATTTAGTTTGGGGTTCAGAGTTACTTTATACATTGTTATACTTATTCTGCTCAATAAACATTTTTCATTTTCATTTCATTTTCAGTGGATCAAGTTCGTAATTAGGCCGCAGTTCGTCGTGAGTTCGTCACCGACCGCTGACCGGGATAGACATAGAGTACTTTTTTTGTTGCGATGATTTTTTGGAGAACTACTTGAATTATAAATCGCCTAAAATGTCCGTATGGCGAAACATTGAAGATAAATCAATAGACCTTCAAGTTTATTGATTTATATCAATCTGAGCCCGTAATTTTGCGCCTTTTGCGCAATTTTTTTTTATAACTTTGTTGTACATACTTCAGTAGTACTTGTAAATAAATAAATAGTAAATAATTAAATAGCTGCGGCCGCAATTACTTCCACGTCCATCGCAATTCGCAAGTGGTTTGCCAGACAGCAATGAGCCACGCGCCAATGTGTAAACAGCAAGTGATCGTGGCCTACAGTTGTGAATGGCAAAGCATGGCCCATAACAGGCCACTGTGTACTGGGGCCATTAGTATGAAAACCAGTGTGGGTGTGTGTGACCAAACTCACACTTAAAAACCAAACGCACACTATGAATGCCAAACTGCCATTGGTAAATAATAACGACGCCTAAAAGGTCTTTAACATTAAAGTTCAAGTTAAATATGAATGAACCTTTTAGTTCAGTAACAAATAACAAACAAGGGTCAAAAAAGTTTGACAATAACACTTTCTTTTGTAGTACCGCTACTTTACATTGATTGATTTTAAGCTTCTCCGTTTGTTAAAATAAGTCTGAGGAGCTTGAACACATTGTGGAAATAATTCTTTTTCCAATTTTAATAATTGCTCTGAGAGTCAATGTCGCTGTAGAACTGAAATCAGGCCCGCCCGCCAAGTCGAGCGCGAAGCAAACACTGCCGTTACTATATTTACTGGAACCATTTCACCGCATTTTCAGGCCCCTGTTTGAGAACCTCTGAATAAGACCAGAACGCAGAAACTTCCGTCATCCAGTAAGCTATAGTCACATAGGCACATAGGCACATAAATCCAAAATTTCAAGTCTGTTTGTCATTTAGTTCCGAAGTTAAGCGACAGCAAAGTTTCGCATTTATGACACTCTCTCACTGATGATCATCAAAATAGAACTAGTACTTCCCAAACTCAGAAAGCTGGAATTTGGTACAGAGTTAGGGTTTAATGGCCACATAAAGGGAAAACTATAAAAACTAGGAAAATCGAAGATCTTGAGTACCTGGTGACCCTGACAGAACACACAACACAAGAGCCCAACCAAACTATTAGAAGATTATTATTATTCGCTCAAAATTTGTTCTAAATTTAATGCATTGGACTAAAAGTGGCGGTGATACCCGCACACGTCGCTAGATGGCGCTGGCTGTATTTTAAAATGCGCTTACATTTGTTTATCCGGTAACCTTATATGGCGAAGTGGCAACCGGCCGCGTTACAGTCGTTAACAACATACTTCTATTGCCCTTGATTGAGGGGGCGGATTGATTTATTTTGTAAGAAAATCTAATAAAATAAATCAATATGCCCACGTTTCTACAAAAAGAAGTGAAATCCCACCAAAAACTTTCTGTAAAAACAAGCCAAGTCTCGATGGAGCTGCTCGTTTATCTCTAAAAAGTAATGAAATCTAGACAAAGTCGTGCCAATTCTAAGGTTCCTTACTGCGATTTCTTTATTATATATTATAGTTAATGTTCTGTGACTTGGCCGTTGAAGGGTAAACAACCTGTCGCGTTTAAACTAGGATTTATAAAAAGTAACTCTGCAAATTTTATTGTAATTTACTTAGATGAAGTTGTAAGCAGTGTAACTAATGTGTATTGTGTAATGCGACTAATGCGTAGGAGGCGTAGGCGTACTACGGAATCAACCTCATCAACGCGTCGCGTCAACCCACAGCGTCCCACAAATTCGGCCTCGGCTTTCGGCTTTCGGCCTCAAATTCCTAAAAGACTGCCTCGTTAGCGCAGCAGCGGTTTGGCACGCTGACTGTAAAACCGAAGGTCTCTGGTTCGATCCCCGGCCGGGTCAAACTAGATAACGAACTTTTCTAGTTTGTCTCGGGTCTTGGATGTTATCTATGTATTTATTGTATTAAATCTATCGTCGAGTTAGCACCTACAACACAAGTCATTTAGTTGTACTTAGTATAGGACTAACGAGATCTGTGTAATATGTCCGTGAATACTGATTATTTTATTTATTATTATTTAATTAGACAGCTGCGTCCTCAGAAGAATAACTAAAGCATATTACAAACAGTAACTAAACGCTTTAGTTACACGGATGTCAAAAAAAGACGGATGGAACCCTAACACAATCACGAGTGAAGCCGTAGATAGAGTAGAACTATAGATCAAGGCACAGTGTAACCGTTTTCACGTCGGTGAATATTATTTGTTTGTGTGCGTGAATGTTGCCACAGTAAAAGTGTATTGCCATAATGAGGGATAAAATATTTCAGTCGTTCATAGGCCATGAATAAAAATGCAGATTTAGTTTTGAATTTTATTAATCATACATGTCTGACAATTGTTTGCAGAACGTAGCAAACGTTTTATAAACAATTGTCATTTTGTATAATTAAAAATACGTTTTATTTTACACGTTTAAATTTTACAAGTTAAGGCGCTTAGGGACGCTATCTAGGACCACCAATGGAATACAATCATAAACTTTTTTATTAATAAGTTTTTTTCATATAAAAATTCACCATATAAAAAATCTTTCGAAGGGTACCTCAGACCACCAAAATGTACATTTTGTCGAAATGTAGAGAGCATATTCGAGCATTTGATGTAGGTGACCAGTTCTCTCTTCTAAATGCTAGCACCCATTTTTCCAGAACAGAACTATTTTGAAGAAATCTGGAAAAGAAACATTGCTAATATTAATAAATATTGTAATACATTAAAATATAATAAGTAATAACTTTAGTATTATTATTCGCGATACTCATACATAGCTGTTGTATATTGAACGGGTCGATTATTTATTAGGGAAATAAGGTAATTACGTTTTACCTAATAAACGATCGCGGCTAGACGGTATTGTACGAGATTCATTGATACAAATTCAAATTTGAATTCTATACTGAATTCAAGGGCACATTGCTTGCGGCAGAATGCACAAAAACACCGAAAGGGTTCTTGCGATAAATTCGAGTTGATAATAATAATAATACTAATACCAACATAGCACGTCACTATTTATTCTTTTACTTACTAAGTAGCAACCCTTAAGGTAAATCTAACTAATGAGCGACGTTACCGGTTACTCGTTTTTGTGACACAGATTATGAACGCTGCTTCAGTTCAGTCAATCTTATTAAAACAAAGATCCGAAATAGGCTGAGCAATGAAACTCTAAACGGCACACTTTTGGCAAAACAACATATTAAGCGCTATGGGTGTTGTGTGGATTTTTCTCAAACAAGAGCAATAATATTAACATTACAGTAAAACCCTTTACGGGGATAAATAAAAACCTAAAAATAGTGTGTTTGTGTTTAATCGATTGTTTACTTTAAAGTAATAAAACAAAAGTTTTGAAAACGTTCTGTTTTTTTAGCAGCCTTCTTAGGGAATACTACTTTTTATTTTCCCATCGTACGGTCGCTTATAACGTCTGCCAACACGGTCAAGTAATGATCGGGATTTTCGACATAAACGGACGGCAACATTTTTTTACTCTTCGTTTTTTTAGGTTAGGAAAGAAAATTCTATTAAATTGCTTTTCTTACGGACTAGTTGCAAAGCTACTAGTTGAAACTTAACTAAAATACTCAACATAAGGCAACTTTGGGCTTAACAATAATTGAAACACAATAATTACTTACCTATCAAAGGAAACTTCCCCCAAAGCTCTTTCTTAACGATTTCTGCATACGAGTACACTACAATTCACCATACTTTCTCTATTTAGGTCACTTTTAATATATCATTTCACAAATACACGGTTGCTCTTCGAAACGGCTAGCGTAGCGTTGAATATGATAAAATTTTCAAAATCTTGTCGTTTGTTTGCCCCCAAAAACGTCAACTTGACACTGGGGGCAAACAAAAAAAGCAGTTACACTTTTGCTGTTTACTCTATCTCTTTCTCACCCATGGTCGCTACGAAGTTTGTTTCATTTAAAACTTGTATGTGTGCGCTGTGGCTTGCTCTATAGTTTTACTCCCTCTACGAGTGAAGCAGACAAATGGCCGCCGTCTCTTTATGTAGAGTGCGTTTCACATTATAGTTCCTTTCAAGAAATTCTTATCACCATGTAATAGAGACTATATTTGCTAAATCCAGGGACTTATTTCGTGAAACGCACTTTATGCGTGTCAACGGTGTTGCCAGACTAATATCACTTTGCCCACTTTTTCAAATCAAGAGAATCAAGGTGCTTCAGGGTGCTAACTAGCGCCACCAATGGAAAAAACTCATAAGTTGTGTTATAATACGTTTTATTTTAAAAGTGAACATGAAAAATCTTAACATCTGTGAGTCAAGGGGTGCTTCACACAGTGTTGCCAATTTAGCGACTTTGTCGCTAGAAATTACGACTTTTGCGAGAGCCTTAGCGACAAGAAAAAAGTTTTGACGACAAAAATAATTTACCGACTTAGTTGACGACTTTTTAACCTGAAGATTTCGTTAAGTACAAGATTACAAAATATGCCCAGCACCATTTTTACTTACTCAAACGTCTACTTCAACTGAGCCATAATGAGAATGCGGACGAAGAAGTGTTTAATTTATCTAGTGATGGCGAAGAATAATAAAATTTTTAATTATTAAATATCGCATTTCTTAAGTAGTACATTCTTATTCACGTCCCTCCTCCCTCCCTTTATTTTTGGTTGCTAATGGTCTCCGGGGCCTATTTCTTTCATAAAACTACAATTCATGGTTTACTATGACAAGTCGACTTACATTGCAAAGTTGATTACACTACAGATTAACAAGTAGACTCTGCTACGCAATGTACGTCGAATTGTTACAGTAAACTACGAATTGCAGCTTTATGAAACGCGGCCCAGAAGGAAATCCGGGAGCCGACTTTAGTTCAATCAGTTTTAGCGACTTATGATAGTAAATCTAGCGAGACGAATTTACTGGAGTTGGCAACACTGGCTTCACACCCTTTCAATGCGAGGTGGCCTCCGTCTTTTTTTGACATCCGTGTTGAGTCTATGCTTTACTGTGCGTTCACATTAACTTGACGCGTGAGAGAATTGGTAACAAGGACATAACATGTGAATTAGCTTTTGGACCTAATCGGAAGATGGTAAAACAAGCCCTCAATCCTTTTATTTTCCCCAAGTAATGGGAATGATTTCTTATTTAACATGGTAACAGTAAATATCTCAGTGCTACCAATTCTCTCACGCGTCAAGTTAATGTGAACGCACCGTAGATCTACGGAACGCACTGTAGGTAGTCAGGTAGTCATTGTTCTGAGTGATTGTCATAGTGTTTATATACTCTGTGGTGATTGTAGTCTTTATCACAGATTAAAAAAACACATGTAGTCTGTGCATAAAATTGTTCTGAGGTTTTTAAACTTTTTGGAGTTGCGATGAATCGTAGATAGAGTAGAACTACCTCTACGCGATGAATATTCATTAATTTTATTTTAATTGATAACATTTCATTTTTTTAGCATACGTATTTTATTGTCCTAAAGGAAACAAGATACAAAATAAAATGACCCATATTTTTTTATTTTCTGAAACACGCACGTTTTCTTATATTTTATAAATATTTTTACCGGAAGTGTCGAAACAACGAGGCTCACAATATGTTTTCTTTTGCCTAATATCATAAAAAAACATAGTTATAAACAAGTTTTATCATTTTAGTATTGCCAGGGCCATGTTAAAAAACAGTTTCTGTATTTTTTTAATTTATGTAGTTTTGTTTTGTTATTTGTTTGTTCATATGTTGTTTGAAGACCACTAATTGTTAGACGCTTAGACTGCTTTTAATAATGCTCTTTACAATCTAAGAAATGTCATGTCTATTTCACACAATTTAGATGTAGCTGCTGATTGCATAATAAATATTGTGGATGGTATTCGCTGCACTATTTGGTATGCTTTTCGGTGTACAATTCACTTCATTCATTTACAAACACTTCGTTTTAATGGAGTTTATTTGTTGTTTTAGTGACCGAATTGATGAGGACCGCGCGAGGTATGTTTGCGGCCACACAGCGTGCTCCCTATGTGTCGTGACCGCGCAGAGTTGTCTGCTTTGCATCACGCCTCCTGCGACTGACGATATTTTTGTCGACAAACCTTTGACTCTCAGAGCGAAGCACGCCGCAGAACTCCTCAGTGCTTTTCAGAATACATTCCATTTGGATGGTAATTGTTTAATAAAACACTCAGTTCTAATTAGACCTGAGATTTCCACACTAGTCTTAGCCTAATAGTCGCCACGTAGCAAACGCGTATGTAACTATCTCAGACACTAGGGTTTCCTCACGATGTATATTTTTTCTCTTAGTTGTATTGCTACTATAACTTAACAAGTGTATGAAACTTAAAAAGCAGTCATTGACAAATGCGGGGATTCACACCCACAACAAACAAAAATCACTATTTACATGATTGTGTGATTGGTCTGATATGTTTTGCAAAAACAATGTGTAATAAAGATATGATTTTTTTCATTTGTGGGTTAACTCTTTTTCTGAATCCTCTGCTAAAGAACATTTTACAAAACTAGTTCCCATTGTGTAATATGTTTAAAATAGTGTCATTGCTCAGGGAAGTAAAATATATGTGTAGAATAGAAATATTAAGAGGAGATGCAGGTTTATCTTAATTTTGATAAAATAATTAAAACAGTAAATTTAATTTCAGTTCTAAGGCGACATCGACTCTCAGAGCAATTAAAATTGGAAAAAGAATTATTTCCACAATGTATTCAAGCTCCTCAGACATATTTTAACAAACGGAGAAGCTCAAAATCAATTAAAGGTAGTCATAGTCATTACATTCTACCTGGAGAGGCTATTGAGCCATTCAAAATGGAAAGGTCCAGGAATTCTGTGCAAGAGTGGCTTGAAAACAATGAGGTTGGACGCACTAAATTCCAACCTAGACAGGCATTATCAGATCTAAAAATAAACAGTCCACAACTAATGAAGTCACCTATCAAAAAACATGCAGATTTAATCCTTGATAAGATAAGAGGTTCTGACATGCAGCAAAGCAGCGAAAAGTCTGGGAAAAGATTGTTTAAAACTGCTCTGAGAACCATGAAAAGTCAATCGCAATTGGACAAATATTTGAAGACTACTGGGACAAGAAGGAATGCAAAACAAGTCAGTAGAGAATTTGATCATCATGAGAGATTTCCATCACACAGAACTAATTATAAAGATAAGAGTGGGGTTGTTATTCATGCTGAACCAATAGTTATAGAAGATAGTCAAAGCCAAGTTGTAGATAAAGATAAAGAAGCATGGCTGGCTGTCTTGAAAGCATGTGAGAATGAGGGTGATAGATTGTCTCAGGAGACAAACACTACACTAAATGAGTGCCCTGTTATTTGTGAATCTATCAGGTTAAAACAATCTGAAAAGTGTGATTCTGCTACCCATGAATATGAAAAAAGATCTGTTCCAAAAAACAGGGTGCACATGGTACCATTTTATAAGAAAAGCAGTTTTCTTACTCCTGTTGAGGTAAATTACAAAAAAGACACATCTGGAAGTGAACCAGTTGAGTACAAGGCTAAAGAAGTGTCAATAATAGTAGAAACCCACAGCTTAGTAACTACTATCCAAGTATCTAGCCGCCAGAAAGCTAACTTTGTTAATAAGAGTTCAAAATCGGTTCAAACTGATGTAGCTGAAGACTTTGCCAGCAAAATAGAAGATAGAAAGAAAAGTAACAAAAGAGATAAGGCTACAGAAATGCAAAAAACAGAAGGTCAGATAAATTATTTGAATGAACTGTATTCAACTGATGTTTTCAACAGTCAAGACATATTTACTGAGGCAGCAGATAAGAATGCTACTGAAGATGTACCATTAGAGAATAAAAATTATTTAATAAATGAATCTGGCAGTGACTCTGAACATGAACATAGTAGTTTGTTATTGGTCACTGCTGATGTTCACCAATCAAGAGAATCTGAATTGTAAGTATTAAATTTTATATTTTATTGTATTTATGTAGTAATCCAGCAGATGCTTAGTTAAGTAGACGTCCCACCTAACATAGGGTTACCTTCCATTTGTAAAAACAATTTACTTATGCATGCAACCTCATTCATATTGACTTTACAATTTTGGTCCAGAGTTCTTATGTAGTTCTTATTACTACTACAAATACACAAAAGTAGTAATGTGATATTTTAGAAGTAATATTTTCGTAAGCAGAATAAATGCCGGCACTTGCCCATTAGCTCAGTTGGGAGAGCGCTGGTACGGTAGCCAGTGGTAGCGGGTTCGAGTCCCGCAAATATTTAGCGTTTAAATAAGTTTTTAAAATTGTCCTCAGCACAGGTTAGTGCTACAAAAAGAATAAATAATCATGTGGGTACAGTACTACACATCATAAGTCCCTTCGGGAATCTACGTTCGCGCAGCCTAGGAAGATGTGTAACGAAAGTACCCGAAGCTATAAGTACATTCAACATGATCTTTAACCGATACGGTTAAGGTGCAGAATTGATTGCCGCAGTAGCGCTACCTATTTCGCTCACGCTAATATTGCCTGCCAAACTAATAGTCACCTGCATCGATGACGTTGAATCAACCAATAGCAACAAAGGCGCGCGGCCTGCCATAAAATGAAACTATCTGATTGGTCGATCAACTTACCGCACATCCAAAATTTGGTCATCTGCGCAGGTACATCCGCGAGACTTATTTCTTGTGTAGCACTGTACAGCGATATCATTCCGATGTAAAACCAAACTGCAAAGTAGTTACTCGGGGCTGCAAATGATGCAAATTACTTGAGCCAGATGTGCCTGTAAATAATACAGAGAATATTGTAGCGAGGTTCGAAATTTCGCTGATGCCGGCAGTTGCCCATTAGCTCAGTTGGGAGAGCGCTGGTACGGTTAGCCTTAGGTCGCGGGTTCGAGTTCCGGCATCAGCGGAATTTTTAGCCTCTAAATAGGTTTTTAGAATACATAAATAACTTAAAAATTACGTTAGTAGATGTAAGTTAATAAACTATGTCTTTGGTACATGCTGGGATTCGAATCCACGTCTAGGTTTTAACATTGAGAAAGGTAAACAGATAACTCTTCTCTTCTCTTCTAAAATCTTCCTCTCACAGAAAATAGGCTCATTAGCAGTCGAGTTGCGGAAACCCAACTTGTCACCATTACCAATAATTCTCAATGAACCTAAATAGTTTTATACCACTGAGTGTAGATTTACAATTACGGCCTTATTTATAAAAGACGGTTCCTGCACTTAGGCACCCTCAAAGGCAGATTATTCAGATTTATTCGGTCTGTCTGTGCTTATTAAATGTATCTTCCTCGAAAAATGATCTCCCATTTTAACTGGCGTTTATCACGTGTTGTTATTAAAAAGACCTAATCATTAGATTATTATTCAAAAATTCTAAAACTCTTGTATCGAACTGGCTTTAATTCCAGAAATCTTTATCATCTAAATAACCCCCCTACTTTTTGCCAAATCTATCATAAAATCTTACAATCTGTATTTGGCAGTTTGGTGTTTTATATGCAATTTTTCAAACTGACCGCAAGCTGCTGTTAAGGGCATGCCTTCTCGCTGGCTCAATCTAATATTTTTAACATGGTGAAAATTATGTAATTTGGAAATGTTTTTTGGTAAATGTGGTCTGAGGCTTTGGTAATACCTAATAAAATTTCCGAGATTAAGTCACATTTTTTAAGTAATGCTATATCTATTTTTTGATATTTAATATTTATAATTTTTGAACTAACTTTTCTTTCAAAATCTTAGTACTGGAAAGCTAAAATATGTGTCTTCAAAATGTCCGTAATCAAAACCTCAGGCCACATTTATTAAAGGTGTGTTTTTTTCTTTACAATCACAATGTTACATTGTGTGAGCGAGACAGCATGCCAGACGTACTAACGACAGTCTTAACTTTAACGGTAGAGTAAGAAATTTATTGTTAGTGAACAATAAATTATCTTATCTGTGCTTACCCAGCTACTATATTTATTTATATGAAGAACAATGTTAATTGATTTTAAAACATCTGCATTGTGTTTAGTAGTGCGTAGTGCGCTGTATCGCCCTGACGTCAAAAGTTTGCGGAAGACCAAGTCAGCTTTTACCCTCCCCATTCGTTACATCCAGCAATTAACGGAAGTTTATTTTACTTCAGACATAGGAAGATCCTTGCTGAAATCCATGAAGCCGAGAGCTCAACGAAGAGGCCCACTAAACGAGGCTATTCTCCAATGAGCAGCAACTCTTCTAACAAGGAGAATCACAACCCCAATGCCAGGAAAAAGCAGAACGACAAAAAGAGGAAAAAGAGAAAAGACTAATGTTATAAAACGGCCGCCGGCAATTTGTCTATACGGCCTCAGTCTGGGTGTATTTCAATGTTTGGAATGTCCTTGTCTAGTTATAGGGTATTCTAGTTGGGACCGTGAGAAGTGAATGTGTTGTGTGGAAGTGATTATTATTATATTCAGACTATTTGCTTGTTGAACAGTTTGATAAAAACACAAATCCAATACTGATGACAAAAGTTGCCAAGATACATTTAGATTTAAACTTTTTGAAATGTGATCCACAGAGAATATAATCACTAATGTGATCTAAACTAATTGAAGAAAGATTGGGCAGGGTAAACAGGTTTTAACAAAATTATCCAATTATACGCCGCGAACTGGCAAACGTAGCATAGGCTGCCTACTATGGCCGCGTTTCAGGCAATTTTATTACGACACAGTTAATATTATTCATTCTATGAAACAGGCCTCCGCTCGCTGGACTAGAAGTGGTGTGACTTGGTGAAGGCCTATGTCCAGGAGTGGACGAATACGGGCTGATTGATGGGTATTTAAGAGCGATATCAACCCTTCTTCCCTGCGTTCCGAGATGCGATGAAATCGATTACAGTGCGAATCCATATAAGTGCAGTAGGCGCAAAAACCCTTTTTCGTGCGAGATACTTTGGGACTACTAAATTTGGTCGGATTCGCGCTGTAATCGATTTCATCGCATCTCGGAACGCAGGGTTTGTATGTCCTGACTGGGGCACGGGTATCTTCCTGCATCGCAGGAAGGTTAGGCCATACTCCACCACGGGGGTCAAGTCCGAGTTGGCGGAGGATTGTAAGACAGTGGCCGGCCGTTATATGGGCGGGCGGGTTATTTGAGATACGGGTAGGTATTCATTGTTTCTTGAGCCACATGGAAACCTCAGCGGGCCAAGCATGAAACAAGTCTCGATAGACATGGCATTCTGCAATAATAAGCGAAAATATTCTCACGAATTAGTGTCAGTGTCGTGTTCGAATTTTAGTTTGTAAGCGCGATTAGAATTTTTATTTTTAGTGGGTTACTTAGCGGTTTGTAATCGTCTCCACGTCTGACATTGCTTATTTTTTCTAGAATTTAATTATTCCGGATACATTTGTAATTTTTTCGGATGTATTTGTAATACAAGTGATTGGTTGTATCATAATTCACTGGTAGATAGTATGTAAGTGTAAGTAATTGTTATCTATTTGAGAAATAGTACGCTAAAATAATTTGAAACAAAATAAAAAATGATGCTATTTATTACAACTGCCTGTTTTTTATCTCCATCAAAAACTAGCCAAGTCGGATTCGCGCACCGAGGTTTTTCTTACAAAGATTTGAATCTTTGGTTTTCATAAGTTCGCAAATAATATATCTAAGTTTTTCTATCCCTTTTTGTGCTGAGATTATGATTTTTTGTAATGTAGTGATACATTACAAAAATTCCATAATTCTAAATTTGTCAATTATAGCCTTATGTAGCTTTCATTCTCTTGAAAGTTTCAACACTTGCGGCATCAACGGCTGAATCTTGATTGCGAAGACAGAAGTTAGTTTTTTCACAACCTGAGTATTTTGTATTAAGCTATGTTTAGCATCTTAGTAGACTGACAGTGACCAAATTTTGCTACAAGGTTGCTATAGCATCTATAGTAAAAAAAAATTTCACCCAGATGAAAACTCCTCTTAGCTGCTAAAATGAAATCACAAAACAAAAAAGACGCCGAAATATTGATGTTTGTGGAGTTGTACAAAGCTGTGGAATTGTTGTGAGTTGTATGCTTTCCATTAACTGGACCAAAACTATTTTTCTCTCTTGTCATTTTTCCAAGTTCGGCGATAAACATATTTTATTCCGCTTCCCCCGTTTGCAACAAAACGCCTTTAAAACTGAAGCAAAAATCTGAATTCGCTGTGTACACCACCATCTTGGTGGCTATTTTTTAGTGAATAAGATGTGTCATTCTGTCCGAGGCTAGATCGTGAAAACACTTTTTAAAAACCTATTTAGAAGCTAAAAATTCCACCCATGCCGGGATTCGAACCCGCGACCTCTGGCTATCCGTGCCAGCGCTCTTTCCAACTGAGCCAATGGGCTACTCACCGGCATCAGTGAAATTTCGAACCTCTACAATATTCTCTGTATTACGTTCAGAGAATATTGCAGAGGTCCGAAATTTCACTGCATAGGTGGAATTTTTAGCTTCTAAATAGGTTTTTAAAATTGTCCTTAGCACGTGTTTAATTTCCCTGCTTTAATTTCCCGTTAACATAACGTTCCTTAGAAAAAATAACTAACTGGCCTTGACTGACACAGGCTGAAATTATCCCTATGTCCTAAAAGGTTTCAGTTTGTTCCCTTGGAGTTACAAAACCCTGAAAACAACTCGGTTGAAATTAAAACAGCTCATTAAGGTAGGTATCACATATATTGTTTGTATCTGTACATATTATTAGTAAGTTGACTGTTGCGTGGTTCACCACCAGCCGGAGGAGCCGCTAGACTTCCACCCAGAGGAACCACCCGACGGCCACCCGCCGGAGGAGCCACCCGACGGCCAGCCGCTGCCACCGCTCGACCATCCGCCGCCACCGCTCGGCCACCCGCCGCCACCGCTCGACCAGCCTCCGTGTCCACCACCTGTTGACATCACTGAGTAAGTACTTGCTCTTCTAATTTTAAGGTGCTGTTTCATTTGGCAGCAACCTTTTTTTAACAAAGACGTAGGTATATCTTACAGTTTTTTCTACAATCATTAAGTTAGATCGTGCGAGCGATACTGATGCCACACGTCACGTTTGCACCTTAATGGTTATTCAATCTCTGTTTTATTTGACCGTGTTAATAAAATGACCGCTCATTTTGACAATGTCATGTGAATCGACTAATGGAAGAGATAATGAGAATAAATAAGAAATAAGAGATAATGAGAAATATAATGAGAAATAAGAGATAACGTCACTCTGGTGAACGTTATTCCGATTTTCTAATTCCACCTTTAAGGCAGCTTTTATTTCCAGGATCCCTTCCCTCTTTTTGTGATTTTAAAGGAATGAGTACACTGTGCGTAGGAACCCTGGTCTTTGCCTATCACTATGGGTTACAGCTGTGAGTTTATGAATGAATGTTACTGCGATCGCCTACATACCTACATCAGCCGATAAGCGTCCTATTGCAGAGAGAGTATGGGATTAGTCATCAAGCGCACCTCGTATACCTAAGTGTCTGAGGTATGAACATCTTAGACTCTCAGGTTCCCTAACGATATTTTTCGTCACCGAGAGCGAGTGGTACCTACTACTTCTACAAATTAACATAACTATATACAAATGTTACTTCAGTAACAAAATCAAGATTTGTAAATTTGGTTTAATTAAATCTATGAATCTTCATAAGCCTAATTGATTAATACCGACTTATCTCATTCTCGCATTTATAGCGAGTTAATTAGCGCCGATTGCAATGTAGCAGACAGTTTGTTAGGTGCAATGAATGCCATTGCTCAACAAAGATGCAGGACCACTCATGATTTGTTTATATCACTGCATCTGACCCCATCTGCTTAAAATTAATGTACATTTTGTTCATTCAGTAAGCATCGAGGCATCAGCGACAGCCTTGAACTGCGTGAATGTCCAAAACACTTGATTGTAGGTTGCAATAACGATGTGAAATAAGTACTATAATGTTCCAGTATTATGCTGGAAGCAATGCAAGTTACGAAATCCCGTAATCTCAAGATTGGAACGGATGACCCCTCGCGTTTCGACCTTCCGTCGGAACAAACCCAACCTTGGTACATTACTCGATTTACTTGTGAACTGTTTGAACTCGTACATTAGTTTACTATCTGATTTTAATGTGTGCAAAGCAATTAAGTTGTCAAGATTCGCCTTTGTTGGAGCATGCATTACGAAATCGTTTGTAAGAATGGCATTGTTTAAGTGTGGTTAAGGGGCTCTAAGCAGTAACACTAGCACCGCCAATGGAAAAACAATCATACATAACAGAACGTTTTTGCAAAGAGTGTCGGACTCAATCACGTTAATAGTGATTTTTAGGAGCCATGGTCGTGAACCTATTGAAAACTAGGACTACAAGCATTAATATGGAAAATGCCGTTTTTCGCATGCAATCCAGTCCCGGGTCCGTGATCCTAGGTTCTCGGTCCTGGGGGCTGAAAATCACTAAGTATTAACATGACTGAGAGAATTGGTCTGACTTTTTGCAAATACTGAACAAAAACTTTTTCCAGTGATGGCGGTAGTTGTGTCGCACTGGCAGTGTTCCTGCATGGACGGAGACTCTTAAGTGCATTTGATGCAATGGAGTCGCAATTGTACAATCTGCAGATGCGTTGGTCCCTTTGCATAAGATATAAATAATTTTTGAACTAAACTTTCGTAAGCACAACACATTGTAGACTTTTAGTCCGGATCTCTTACGGGTGTTGTTATATCGGAGCTCGCGTCGTCGGTTGCTCGTCTAGACGAGCAACCGACGACGCGAGCTCCGTCTCTGCTCACCATGATTAAGCTCTGCGAATCGGAGCGAAACCTGGTCGGACTTTTCCGATATAACAACACCCGTAAGTAGAGCTGAGTGCTTAGTGCGAGTTTGACAGATCCAATCGAATAACTTTACTACCGCGTTAATCGAGCATTGAGTAGTGAGTATGAGTAAGTTAACCGTTCGAACTGGCAAAATGCTGTCACAGTACAACTCGCACTCGCGTTTATTCGTGTTTTGGCTGGTAAACGTGTTCACTTCTCAACGTAAACCATTACAACTCGCACTCAGCAATTTTAATTTCCATACTTGTCGCTAGGTGGCGCTTCCTCGATGCCATAGAAATATGAGTTTACGTTAACGCGATCGAGTAGTTAAAAAACTCACACTAAGCACTCCGGACTAAAAGTCTACAAAATAAATAATTTGTTAAAACTTTAAGACAGCTTCAAGACATTTCTGTGCCTAATGCGTGGATTGTATCCTGATTTATAAACTTTCCAATGGAAATATACGCACTTTTTAACTTATAAGAGTACTTTCTGAGCGTGTTAGCTGATATCTCTGATACCTACTAATAGAATCGTATACATAGAATGACTTACCGCTTCCACCGGAGATGATCTTGATGATCTTCACCTCTGCAAATAAAGGTAAGTAAGTGAATTTAGTTCCAACTTCGCAGCGACCAAATATATCCCCCGATTTACAAAGAAAGCCGTTTGACAAAGTCAGAACCAAGACTAGAGTTTATAAAATTTCAATCCAGTCTTGTCTACGTGTAAACAAACTTTTGAGAGTCATCTTTAAATAAATTACGGGAAGATAATATTAATTTCCCTACTTGGATTTGAAAAAAAAAATATTTACACCCAGATAAAAGCCAAAAGTATACGATACTTGGGGGCAGTTTTCGTTTGTGACCTCCATAAGATTAGGTAAGTACTCACGGCTACCACCGCCGTATCCGCCGCCGCCGCCGCCGCTAGACCAGCCGCTGCCGCCTGATGACCATCCGCCGCCACCGCCCGAGGGCCAGCCGCTGCTTCCTCCTCCGGACTTCCAGCCGCCCCCGCCGCCCCCGCCGCCTGACGACCACCCGCTGCTGCCCCCTCCAGACTTCCAGCCACCACCACCGCCGGAAGGCCAGCCGCCGCCGCCGCCGCCTGACGACCAGCCGCCTCCACCGCCGCCTGACGACCAGCCGCCTCCGCCGCCCGACTTCCAGCCCCTTGAGGACGGCCAACCGCCGCCACCGCCCCCGCCGCCGCTTGACCAGCCCCCGCTGCTTATCAAGCCGGCATTGGCCGACATCGCTACGGCTAGCAGACACACGAACACCTGCGGAAGTACGTGGATGCTGTATCAAACTGCTTTTGACACCGGTAAGTTTTGGAAAATCAATGTAGAAGAAAGGGCCGCATCCACATGGTAATGTTTCGCGGAACAAAAACCTATAGTTGAGTAAATTTTACGATAGTTTTATGGCCTCCTACTTTGTGAAGCGGTTAGGTAATACTTGGAATAAATTCAAGGCATGCTATGTAGGGCATGCATCGTGTGACCTGTGAATTGCCTTTTGCTAAGCTATGAAGCTAAGCTACAAGTTCAACAAAGTCTTTGTTAGGTTTAACCACTGTTCAACCAATTCATGTTTGTTGGATTGAATAGGGATTCTGCCAATCACTAGATTTGGCTACGTTTCACTAAAGGGCGTATTGAGATGTCCCCATAGTGACCACACTTCAAGGATTGCCGTCCTTATTAGGCACGAAGAAACTGTCCCACACTTGACGCCGACCACCACCACTTGTACCGCCGAAAACCAAAAACTTTTTTCGTAGTGCCGAAATAAGTGCGGATCGTCTAGTTACCTTCATGCTGGGGCTGTAGGTAAGACAAGTGCTTGCGGAAGATCGGTGTTCTCAGGTTATATACGTGCGATGCATCTCCCACTAGCTGGCGGCTGGAGGGCACGGGGAGCGGCGGATGGAGGCTCGCGGCCGCCGGCCGGTGTGACGCAACGCGCTCTCTGGTGGCCGTCGCCGGATGCGCACATTTAGGAAATAGAGTTTGCCTGCCTCTGCGGATAACATGCACTTATTTACGGTTTCGTGCCAGCTTAATTAAAGCTCTTTAATATATGTACTAAGAAAGTACTACTGAAGGAAAGGCCTTCGAAAGTCATGGTGCAATGACGGAGTGCAAGATAACGATTTGAGATTAAAGGGTGGAACGAATGACAGAGTTTGTCTATTTGAGGAGCCTGTTTACGAAAGAAGGTAAGTGTGCACACTCGTGTAAGTAACCGAAAAATGTCTAAAAAAACAGATTTGCTACTGCATCACTTATGAGTGGTAGCGAGAGTAGCGAGACTGAATTGGACGGGTTCTTCCACGTAGTCAAAGATACGGACGTGCATGCAACGGCTACCTATTGAATGTTGATCAAGCGAAATATGTTCCCGGATCGTGGCAAGTGGCACACTCCGGTCTTTGCCTGCCTATCGCTACAGGATACAGGCGGGTCTTTAAAACTACAGTTGTCTGCGTTTAGCGTATAGTAGCAACTTCTACTTACAATACATTTGAATACATAATAACGTAGCTAGGGCCTAGCACAGTTATGGCATAAAGTTGCGTTAGTAAGACGCAATGTTTTATTGTTGGATTCTCTTTGGTCGAACCAAAGGAATGATTTGATTTTAATTTGTCTAAAAGAATGCTCAGATAGAGTCATTAGGTACACTACATTATTTTCTACGGAGTCATCCTCGGAGACCATAACCATTGACCTAAATAGTGTCTTACGCTTAGACTATACAGTACCTATTACGTCTTAGGTCCACCCTTGTGTATGTGTTGGTATCAAGCAACACACCAGTTAAAAATAAATTGTTCTGTAATTGCCTAACCTCCTATTGGTTTTTACTACGCGGTGCGGTGATGAAAAAGGGTTAAAAGTTGTAGACTCTTCACATTGTTGCTCATACGACTCACCGCGTTATGAGCATGGCTTTAATTTTATTATAAACTAGATGACCTGGTGTACTTTGTATCACCTGTCCTATAGACATTAAAACTCTCCCTTTGCTATCTTTCTTTGTTCCCTGGACTATGTCGAACATTTCAAAACCAAAATCAGCTTAATTGGCCCCGCCGTTCTCGAGTTTAATGGACAAACGAACAGTAGTTGATTCTTATATAATATATGGTATTATTTTTAAAAACGGAAAGCAAGAAAAGTACGGCGTTTGTCATTAAAAAAGCAGATTCCTTCATTTTTGTAAACAAAACACATTATAAATTGTTCATGACATTTATAACAGGACTCTGTTATAAAAAAATATCAAAGAGGAGTATCGGTAACTTTTATATAAAATCACGATTCCTCAAAACACTCCTCAGTTTATGTAGTCTGTGGTAATGGGAAAGTCGTCACCACACATTATTTTAAACTGCCTCTGAGGAGTGTTTTATCTGGAAATGTGTCCCTATAGTTTATCAGAAGTTTTTAATTATGTTAAATACAATTAGTTTGACAATATATGAATACTAGCTTTTGCCCGCAACTCCGTCCGCGTGGACTTTTTTGCAACCCAGTTCACTCCAAGGGTTAAATTTAGAAAAACGGCGAAACACATGTTCAATCAATTGTGTTGATTCAAGTTTCAAGAAAATTAGACAACATTCTTTATACCTCCCATACAAATTTTGGCACCCCTTTTCGCCCCCTTAGGGGTTGAATTTAAAAAAATCCGGTCTTATTCCTTGCCTACATTAGGTATATAGGTATAGACCCTCTGTGCAAAATTTCAGCTTCCTAGGTCCAACGGCTTGGGCTGGGCGTTGATGAGTGATTCAGTCAGTCAGGACTTTGAATTTTATTTATATATATTGTTTAAAAACCTATTTAGAGGCTAAAAATTTCACCCATGCCGGGATTCGAACCCGCAACCTCTGGCTATCCGTGCCAGCGCTCGCTCTACCAATTTTTAGCCTCTAAATAGGTTTTTAAATTTGTCCTTAGCACGGGTTAGTGCATTAAAAATAAAAATAGTATAATTATATATAATATTGTTGTTAGGTATTATTGAATTAATATCATTGTAATTATTAGTTATGAACCGGGTTGTAATCATCTTATTGTAATTTTAAATTAATTGTTTTTTTTACTCATTTAGGTATGCTTTTTTATGTAGTCTATAAACGTCCCACTGCAGGGCACAGGCCTTCTCTCAGAGAGAGAGTATGGGCTTTATTGCCACGCGTGCCCACTACGCATTGGTAATTTCAAGCGCTGAGATATTTGAACACCTCAGGCCTTCAGGTTGCTTCACGATGTTTTCCTTCGTTAGCGAGTGGTATGTAAGTTTTAGTTACGTATTTTTGTTCATTTATAATGAAGTACGAATCAGCTATGCCGTAATGGGAAAATGACACAGTGCAATTTCAACTCTAAATAACATCAGAACTTACTGTAATTTACAGCGACAAAATATTCAATTGAGAAATCGTGTAAGTATGTGTAAACAAATAATTTGTCCATTTTTTCTCCAAAATCATCAAGATTTTGAAATGGACACCTAGTTTGACTTGTAACGTTCATTAAGCCCTAGTTTCTGTGCTACTTTGAATAAAACCTTTTTCATTTATTCATTCCGACCGTTTATTTTATAATACATTTTTTATTTCCTCCTTGTTCTGGACTTATCTGCTTAATTCCGCCGGTCCTAAAAATATTGTACAGGAGTAGCTAATAAAATGCCACCATTCCGAAACTCTCGTATCTCTCAATGATTACGATTTTTTCCAAAGGAACCATGGTGTGGATCTTAACTGCTTGGCAGCTATTGTTAATCTCTCCCCAAAGAACCTTACGAGTATTTCTTTCCAAAGAGCCTTATCGTGTATAGGTTTACTAGCTGGTGCCCGCGACATCGTCTGCGCAGGATTAGTATTTCGTGTAGCTTTTATTAGCGTGGCGTACAAAAGGTTTTGGCAGCGCAGTTTTGGTAGAGCACACCAGAATAGCTCGCAGATGTTAGATTTTTTCCTACTTACTTGACACTTGTCGCCATATTTTGGACAATATACAAAATATCCTCATAAATGGTTGCCTATGTGTTATTCTGATGTATAAGCTATATTATTGTAAAGTCTCATTTAAATCCATTCAGTTGTTTTTACGTGAAAGAGTAACAAACAAACATCCATCCATCCATACTTACAAACTTTCGCGTTTATAATATTAGTATGAGTAGGATTATAGAAAGCTTATCTTTGAACGCGCAATGTATTTAAAACACCGTGATCTCAATCAAGGGTGGCGCTGCATAAAATAAAATAAATAAAAATAAAATAAAATTTATTTGCTTAGAACGTGGTACATTATGATGACATGTTATTAAATATGAGCTCACATTCTGTTAGGTATGTTCTAACATGCAAATATGTTATTAAAGTTTATTTATATAATAGAAATCTCAAAATACCATTGTGAATTACAAATATCAAATCTGTCAAGTGCTAAATCTACGTTGTTAATCTTAAACAATGTCAAGATGAAATATAGTAATTGAAATGTCAATTGCATTGTAAGTAAAATAGACTCAAATAAAATAGGTAATAATAAAAAAAAAAAAAATATCTGGAATGTTAAATGTCACTACTTCACTTTATCGGTCAGGAATTCATTTACGGAATAATAGCACTTTTGACACAGCCAATTATATAGTTCTTTCTTGAACATCGACCATCTGAATTTTACGAGTTCAACAGGTATTTTGTTATAAACTCTTACAAGCATAGAGCCGCATTTTCTACTGTGCAAAGCCGTCCTACATGCTGGTAATATAAGTTTGTCTTCATATCGCGTTCTAAAGCTTAATGCCTGTTTTTTTGTCGTGAATAAGTTTTTATGTTTCATTACAAAACAAGCTGTCTCAAAAATATACATGCAAGGTAAAGTAAGTTGTATTTCTTAAAAAGCGGTTTGCAAGAGTCTAGTGGTTTAGCGGCCGCGATGGCACGTATACATCTTTTCTGTATTATAAATGCTCTGTTCGACTCCGCAGAGTTACCCCATAAGATCAAGCCATAACGTATTATGGGAGCCACACATCCATGATATGCAAGGAGTTTAGTTTTCCTGTCTGCTATATTATTGAGTCTATATATTAAATAAATTTTGCTATTTATTTTGCTAATGACCTGATCTATATGTCGTGACCAATTCAAGTTTTCGTCAATATTAATACCTAAGAATTTTGCACACATTGTTCTTTCTATTTCTTCGTTTTTACATTTTAGTTTTAAGTCAATTTGTCTCATTTTTATGTTTTTAAATAGGGTATACTTTGTTTTGCTAGGGTTAACTTGCAAATTGTTTTTGTCTAGCCAAGCGCATAGGCAGAACAAACAACGCCGCGAGTCGTGCGTTATGTGGCGCTAAGATGCCAGAATTCTGCAGTTGCGACTTTTGTGGGCTAAAATGTCAAAATTAGACCAATAACGTACTTTCCGACAATTGAGAACGGACATGCTGCTTAAGAGATAAATAAACGAAAAATTTTCTTTGATATATCGAAAATTGAGTCTCATACGGATTCATACTATGATGTCACAATTTGATCGTAACGCCTTTAAATTATAATGGATGATGCATCAACACCCTTTTTTGAAAAAACTAAACCAAATATGTTTTTAACGTTTTTAATTATTAGAGTACTGTTTTTACGTAGTGTTCTATGATCCGATTATTAAAAAAAACAAAGGTAACGAACTTGCTGATAAACTTGCCAGCTCTATAGTAAAAAACCCCAATATTCACCAAATACCTGTCAAGAATATTAAGTTGCCAGCTTCAGATTGCAAAACCGACATTAAAACGAATATTAAACATCAATGGATGCTTCATTGTCAAGAAACGACACAAATAAAAGGAAAATGGTACAGATAGCTGTACCATTTTCCTCTTTATATCCGTGTTAATATAGATTAACTCGGATATAAAGAGACAATGGTTTATCGTCGGAAAATATCTACATAGAAACTTTTACACAACAATTTGTCGTTTGAGAATTGGACATGGCAGATTTAATAAACATTTACATAGATTGAAAATGATTCCTTCCCCAAATTGTACATTTTGTAATTCTGAAAACCAATCTCTAAATCATATATTTTTTGATTGCCCTCAATTCAATATACAAAGACTAGTATTTATAGACAGCTTATTGAACATTTACAAAGAAAAATCTCCTTAAGAATATAGAAGCATTTTATCCTATTTATAATTTTATCAAGAATACCATTGGAGTTATTTGAACAACTAATAATACCCCGGAATAGACCTATACTACCTGACTTGACAACTCGGATGTGACCTATAATACTGGAGGAAATAGATACCTGATTTGACAACACGGATTGACCTAAACATACTGGATTATGAAGTTAAAGAATTAATACGTTAGACAAGGCTATGAGCCTCAAAAATATAATAAAAACTGAAGAAAATACTTACGGAATGACAAGGCTTTTAGCCTAAACCAATATGAAGAGAAGAAAAGAAACTAAAATAAGACCAGGCGGTATGGGCTTAAGCTCTTAGCCTTTTCCATAAAGGAAAAAACAAGTTACAAAAAAAACAGAACTTGGCGCGTAAAAAAAGAATTAAGTAACCAGTAAAGAAATTTGCCAAAGAGGGGCGCGTCGTAGGTACATATGCACTCTAAAAAAATTGGCGCTTTAAAGATTAATATTTCACACACGGATCCCTAAATAGAAAAATGGTTTTCTACCTAAATAGAAAAGTGATTGGTCACTTAAAATATTATGGAGTGTAGGAAAACCATTTTTCTTTTGGATTGGGCCAACGATACACTATGGTGTAACAAGGCGAAAAAATACCCCTGTGACTCTATATTCTGTGAAATAGCATCCAGAAATATGATTCATGATTTACTATGACCTACATTGCAAAGTCGATTAACCCACGGATTGAAAAGCCTCGGCCACGTAGTGTGCATCGAATTGTCATAATAAACTATGAATATTGTAGCTTTATGAAACGTGGCCCTGGCGTGAGCTTAGCTATTTCTGGGGTGGGCACGGTCCGCCTTATCTCCGAGAATGTTCGGACCTGCCAAATAACTTATACAATATTACACTTATCATTATAGTATCCAGCCATTGTTTGCATGTCCTATTTAGCATGTAAAGTACAATAGTGAAGTGTTACCTGTTTGTGTGTGAAATGGGCACCATTGTGCGATATTATTATGTGAGCGCGTACTTAGTAACCGGCTAACCGCGAACAAGCCGCAGAACTAAAATTAATTGTGGTTGCTTCCGACTACTGTGAATCTGAATTGTGGCCTCAATACGCTTTAATATTAATGTCATCATATCCATCATTTGATCGATAGAATTAACATTACTCTATTACATACTCCCTCATAAACATAACAGCTGCATACCTAGGTCCTTGAAGTGTCAAGCAGAGTCACCACCTGCGTCAACTCTTATGTCATCTTATTGTCGCTTACTTCAATTTCGATAAGTACCTACCTTTCACCGTTGTGCCCTGCCCCAACTTTATTAGCTCACAAGGTTGAGGGTCTTATCTAACAGAAAATTGATTTACCAAATGCTCGAAGGAATTTTGCTACCACTCGGGCATCATTCCTTCCTACTACTAAGGGCAATGTCGTCGACCTCATGCAGATGCCCTATGTTTTAGACTGATCTATATGTTTTGCACAACATTAAAAAATTAAGCTAAATTCGTTAAACTCTGAAACATTCGTACAGTGCATTTAGTTGTCTTCAGTAGTCATCATTGTAGCGTAGAGCTTAAAGTGGTATAGGGAGTCAACAGACGGTGATACACCGTACCTAAATTGTGTGGTCTACGCTCTGAAGCAATGGAGATACCAAGGTGGTCTAGGTAAATTTGCGCCTCCTGCTAATCTGGAGCTACCGCTACCGGACTAATTTAGTTCAAAATAGTGATGACGAGATTTATTTAGTATGCATCGGAAGGCATTGAAACGTCCAATTGCTTCCATCGAGCATGACGTGATTCCAGCCTTTGGTATGATAATACTGAAAGGCAGGTCTCATTACTTCAATAGAGATTACGACACGAGTTCGCGATTTCGTTTCCGGTGTTCGATGACCCAGGTTTATAAATCACTCGATACAGTCTTGACATTTGAAGACATCTGAGTGCTTAGTGCGAGTTTGACAGATCCAATCGAATAACTTTACTACCGCGTTAATCGAGCATTGAGTACTTAGTGAGTATGAGTAAGTTAACCGTTCGAACTGGCAAAATGCTGTCACAGTACAACTCGCACTCGCGTTTATTCGTGTTTTGGCTGGTAAACGTGTTCACTTCTCAACGTAAACCATTACAACTCGCACTCAGCAATTTTAATTTCCATAATTGTCGCTAGGTGGCGCTTCCTCGATGCCATAGAAATATGAGTTTACGTTAACGCGATCGAGTAGTTAAAAAACTCGCACTAAGCACTCTGACCCATTAGACAATTTTTTCGACAATCGAACTTAGGTATAAACTAACCAGACGTAGACGCACAGAAAGTTCGAGTTTAGTGCTGAACTTTGCACATCGACGTTGAATTATTCAAGGAAGCGAGGGACAGGTTAGAGATGAAAGTGGAACCCTTGAGCAGTCGACAGCTCATCAAGCGATACAACGTCCACTAATCAGTTACTTTAAGGGCGACTTTGCAACAACAACGTAAGAGTTTACCTAATGTCGACTGTACCTGTGGGCGACTCTACTTTTTGACTAGCATATGTGAAGAACACCTTCACCTCTCTTTAATTAGGTAGCTTAGCGCATTATGAACGTAATGCTGTATTATCGACACAATGTGCAGGAGAACGTACGCCAAAAAACATTGAACACCTCAAAAAGAAGCGGATGATTTCTATAAACTTTATCCGTAATGAGATAATTTGGAGCGAAGGCCGTTTACATATAAACAAAAACTGCGCTTGTATTACAACACTGACACGTCGGGTGAGGTCAGGTGAAGTGGGTGCTATCAAAGGACGTCGTAAAGTGTAGATTATGATTACTACGAATAAACTATCACTAGTCACAATTATATGGCGGTCACAATACAACACTTTCTACATAGACTGAAACTTACATTATGTAATTTAGTCTCAGATCTAAAAGCTGTCCTGTCGTGCGTGATGCTAGCGCGTGTACCATGAACTGCCTTCATTCCCACAAGCTCATCTCACAATGGAGAAATGAGTTGAAAAAACGGTCAAGTGCGTGTTGAGCCACGCGCCGTGTTGGGTTCAGTAGAAGCGGCGTATTTTACTTATCTGCTTTACAAAACTAACAACTTCATCAAAGTGATTTTCGGTGGTATTAGTAGGTACGAACTATTCCTTTAACAATTTGGCGTCCTATTACTCGTTAACTTGCAAAGCCTACTTTGCCGTGATATTTTTCTGTTTAAGTTCATTATATTATTATGTGCTGCTACCCTGATTTTTTTCACGTTTCTCCTATTAACCGTTTCGCCAGGAAGATTGCCGCAGTATGCACTCGAAAAAAAATTGATCCTTTGAAACTTAATATTTCGCAAACAGATCTCTAAATCGAAAAATAGTTTTCCTACACTTACAATATGTTTTAGCGACCAATCCAACGATACCACAGAACCCTGCCCTACTAAGGAAAAAACATAGCACTCCTAAATTATCCTGGTTTGTTTTTAAATAATTAATTCTACTATTTTGACGGAGCGATATATTTATGCCGAATTTTAGCTTCTAGTACTAATAACGTCTGAGGTAAACCGCAGACCGACAGACAGACGGACGGAGATGGCGAACTATTGTGAATACGGATTCCTAAAAAAGTCACGTAATAGCACCAATGCAAGAAACATAGGTACCCAGATTGTAGTAGGCAACCTTCCTAAGTGACTATTGAAAATCATTAATCCTAACTCATCTACTTGCTATTAATGCACAAGAAAAAATGTCAACATAGGTACCTAATTATAGGAATAAATTACGCAATCCACTGAATAGGTTCTTAGGTAGGTCAGTCATTCATTTGTAGGCAATGTTGGAACCTACAGTCAATTTATCCTTGTCCATTTTAGTAAACAACATTCTACCCGTAAAGTATGGCTTTGTAGTCAAAAAATGCCATATTCCCATAAATTAAGTAATCGGGGACATAATTTTAAATAACACGCTGCTAATTTTATAAACAAAGTTTATGAACTCGCGAGAAAATATCTAGTTTTGGCATCAAATATCAATTTTGTGGTTAGAATCTGTTAGCTTTTAGAATATACCTCGGGCTCTAGTAGGCTTCGGTTTTCGCCGAAAGCACACAAGTGAAATACTACTTCCTACTCTGTGTAAAACTTATCTTCATTATTTTGAAATATAAAGTTAGTGTCAAATTAGGTCCAATATTTCTATTACACGAATATATCCGATTCTATCCGATAGTAGCCGAGATTTATTGTAAAAGCTAACAGACTATACCTAGTTACGATATCTTTATACAGTACCTACCTATCTACCAACGTCATGAGGGCTTTTAAAATATTCCCTATCATGCTACAGACGATACAGTATACTATGTATACCTACTATATAAATATATTTATAGCTATGCTTTTATATTTTATCAAAGATGCTTCTGCACATAATGTTAAAAACTTGAGGTCGTCCAAATGTTCCAATGTGAGTGTCGCCCAAACAGCCGCAACAACTGTGTTCGATGGGGGTGATCTGTGGTTAGATCTGAGATTCACTCACTTCAAGCGCTTAAGGGCGCTAAAGCGTCACCAATGGAATAAAAATCATAACTTGTTTTATAATATACGTTTTTATCTAAAAGTGAACATGAGGAATCACGGCTGTTTTATTGTTTCGTGTAATTAAAACACAAAAACCAGCATATTTATACCAAAAACTTACATGGAGAGACTTACAAGAAACAAGAAACTTACAAGAGCAATGGGGGGTTGTATACGGATTAATTCGATACTGCCGCCTTTCGCGGTAGTTTTAGGTTCCAGGCCACAAAGTGCTAGAATGATATACCGCCATCCCTTCGCCAACTCCAGTCAAGGGCTACTTTCCGGGTGCACACAAAAAAATTTCTGCTGGAACAGCAGAAATTGCTGCAATAAAAAGTTTTCAATTATTGGTACTTACATTAATGGTATCTATGTAGTATTTTCCTCCGGATATTTCAATCATTGGTAATAAATAACAATTATAAATTACTATTTTGGACATGTAGAATATTATTATCAATTCAATTATTTCATTTTATTCTATTTAATATTATGATATTATTGCTTTTTGACATTCACTGTTTTGTTTCGTGGGCCATCCTTGCCTCAGCACAAATTATTAAAATAATATTGACATTTAAAATTTTATATTAATATTAATTTGCTAAAATATTTATTATTTATAAAAATCACTTAATGTCTGCGACTTTGATTACACAAAGTTAATACAAATTGAATTTATTTATTTATTTCGAATATTAATCTATATGGACATTTTTCACGCATATATACAATCTATTTCTAATATCTAATATAATTGCATAGACATGAAAAACGTATACTGAGCCATTACACAATTACTGATACTGATATCAGCATTACACAATTTAAACCGGTCTGATAACAGTTTTTTCCAACCGCACCTCAGCTCTCTTTGCGCTGCACGCCGGGTACCGGCAGAATATCAGCGCTGAAGTTTTTTTTCCGAACTTCCAGCACATGCTGAGTCGGAGCCCATTTACGTTTGCCACACCTACGTTGGTCACTCTTTTGTCCAGTACATTGCCGTACTGTGTATGGTTAGTTGTCTGTGTGTTTCGCTCTTCATGTACCTACGCTACTGTTTTGTTTGTTTATGATTTCTTCGTGCTGTGACTTGTAACTAGATTCTTATGGCTTCACATTGTAGACGTGTGTGTGTCTTATGTAAATAAATGATTTATCAATCAATCAATCAAACAAACAAACAAAAATCTTAACTGTGATAACTATGTTAGAACCTACAGTCTAAAACCTATAAGGATCAACAATCTAGGACTTTAATCGACTTCCATTAAAAACGGCCGTTTTTAGCGAAAATGAATTAAAGTCCTAGGATATTTATATACTACATTCTAGGCTGTAGGTATGTTCTAAAATAGTTACCACAGATATTAAGATTTCTCATGTTTACTTTTTGAAAAAAGAAACGTAAGTATTATAAAACAAGTTATTATTTTTATTCCATTCCATTCCAAGTTAGCCCCCCCTACCCCCCTTAACCTCATAGTTGGGCCATTCTACGTAGCAAGCGCTGAGGTATGTCAACACTGCAGAAACAAGGTTTCGTCGCGGTGTTTCACTTGACAGTAGCGTGAGGTAGGTACTTCTTTTATAACTTCACAAATGTACATACTCGTAGTCGTAACTTAGAAAATAAAGGTATGGTACCTACATGCCGAGATTCGAACCAACGACCTCCCGATGGAGAAGCAGGCGACGTTCTCTACGTGCGTGGCATAATGGCCTAAGTATTGGTTGTGTGATTAATTTGTAGACGTTCACCAATAGATCGGTGGTATGGTACACGTCAATCCTTTACCGTCGAGGGCATTTAGGAGAGGCGCCAATTCTCGAAGATGCCTGGCGTAACGACCAGCATGTTAGCAATTTACATTAAATGACTGATATAAAGACACATTTAATGCATTGGATTCCGTAGAGACCATCAGACGATGAACACAGATTAAAAAGACAAAACTTTGACCCGCCTAAGCCTGATCCGAAATTAGAACCTACTGTGGTAGACCTACTAGCTTGACAAAAAGGGTAGTAATATGACTGCTAAATACGCATTTGGTTCTATTTATAAAAACACGATTTCTTAAACATTTTTCGGATGCAGTAGAAATACCTAGTCTTAAATAGGTAGGTACATAAAAAGAAGAGTTGGAGAGAAATTGTGTTTTTTTTTTTATAAATAACACCATATCGTTAGGAAACCTGAGTCTCTAAGGTGTGCAAATACCTCAGCGATTTTTATTGTCAATCCGCGGTGGGCACGCATGTTAATAAAGCCCATACTCTCTCTTTGAGAAATGGCCTGTGCCCTGGGTGTGACGTTTGGGACGTTTATAGACTACATGAAATAACACTATTCCTCTAAAGAGCCTTGAAGACAGTTTGTTTAATCTGTGGTTAGGTTTTTTCTCGTAAAATCTCAACGACAAACTATTTTATCACCGTTTTTCGAATGTTATTTACAATAAGGAATCACATAAGACCGTAAGACAATTTCACGACAATTTGGTTCAATATACTTAGTGTCGGATTTACTTAAATTGCCTGAATTTTGGATAAAGTAATGAGGTTCTACGGAGAAACACCCTAAATGAGGCCAGTCATACTCGTATTAGGTTCAGAGTAGTATGCGGAAATTGAACCCATGATCTAAGCGTTGGTAGAGACAGTACACGATCAAGAAGAATTTCTTGCGAGAATAAGTCCCCCTTGGGCTGATATTTGAGTGCCTGGAAGACCTTGTCTGTATGAAAATAATTACCTACCTACCGAACTTGGTACCTACTATTTTGTCTAGACGTTGACAGTGATGAATGACTGCCAGTGTAGAACAGAAACCCATTTCATAAAACGTCAATAATTTATAAAGACTAATATTTTCAGTCATGTTCGCCAACCTCAACCAATGGCCTGCTGGGCGATAATTTTCACGTTCTTTTTTTTACGTTCTTATTAATAAAAAAACACGATCCCTCTAAAACATTCCTCAGAGGCAGTATAAATAATCTGTGATTTCGTCTTTCTCCTTCCCACAGACTATTTTAGTGTTTTTTACCGCTTCTTTGTTTCACCTGCAGCCACCTCGCACTATGCAGCTCATTGTTCAATATCACAGGATACATTTTCGGCACTAACATCATCATCAACCACCTCACTATGTCCCCACCGAGGGGCACGGGTCTCTTCCCTAAGGAAGGTATACGCCATACTACTCCACGGGGGCCAAGTCCGGATTGGTGGAGGCTTGCAAGACTGTGGCTGGTCTTACTGTCAAAGTTTTCAAGCCGCCTCTGACTTGGCTTAACGCCATCTATCGACGGCAGCCGGCACCGACTGTTTAACGTGCCTTGCGAAGCACGTAACCGCTCGGAAAAAGTCACTAGCGTTAGTCATCGATGGTCACCCATCCATGCACTGAACGCGCTCTATGTTGCTTAACCTTCGTGATCGTTTAAGATCACCCGGCAGCCGGGGCTTCGAGCGATTCGGCTCTAACATGTTTTTATTATTTATATTTCTAAAATAATCCTTCCGCCCGACCGCAGAGATCTTGCACACGCGACAACCCGATTACATTTTATAAAGTCTCCAAGTGCTGTGAGTTTTTCTAGCACACTGTATCATGGTATTAAAAATGACACTTAGGGCTACATACGTTATTACGTGATCATTTATTTACTTTGTACAAAATATACCTACGTACCTGCCAGCCCATAGACTAGGTAAATACCGTCTTAGCCTCGTTCGAAGTCCTAGCCATCGTTACTTCTGTTGGTTTATTTGTTTTAAGGTTTTATGGAATCATGTTTTTAAAAATAAGATCGATAACCTTTAGGAAAGGCTTTAGAAGACAAATAATTCCGTGGCCCGCCCCTAAATTATACTGAAAAGATATACATCAAAAACATTCTGTAAAAACTAGTCTCGATGGAGCTGCTCGTTTATCTCTAAAAAGTAATGAAAGTCACGCGGCCGGTTGCCCCTTCGCCATATAAGGTTATCGGATAAACAAAACGTAAGCGCGATTTAAAATACAGTCAGTGCCATCTAGCGACGTGTGCGGGTATCACCGCCACTCTTAGTCCAATGCGTCCTATTTTGACCAAATTTTGAGCGAAATAATAAAATAAATTATAATCTGTTATTAGAAGTTTGGTTGGGCTCTTGTGTTGGGTGTTCTGTCAGGGTCACCAGGTACTCAAGATCTTCGATTTTCCTAGTTTTTATAGTTTTCCCTATATATGGCCATTAAAGCCTAACTCTGTACCAAATTTCAGCTCTCTGAGTTTATGGGAAGTACTAGTTCTGTTTGATGATCATCAGTGAGTGAGTGTCATAAATGCGAAACTTTGCTGTCGCTTAACTTCGGAACTAAATGACCTACAGACTTGAAATTTTGGAGTTTAAGTATGTGATTATAGTTTACTGGACGACGAAAATTTCTGCGTTCTGGTCTTATCCAGAGGTTCTCAAACAGGGGCCTGAAAATGCGGCGAAATGGTTTCAGTAAATATAGTACGGCAGTGCTTGCTTCGCGCTCGACTTGGCGGGGGCGCTGCCGTGCCCCCTGATTTACCTGTCCTAAAGGTAAATATTTCTTGACTAGATAGCTCTAGGCGAGAAATATTTACTTACTAATCCTATAATTTACTTTACCTTTTTTTAGTTTACCTACCTGGAAATACGAAGATTGCTGAATGGGAAATTGGCGTCAAACTTAGTCGAACTTATATTGAAGAAGCATTGCTGTTATACCACAGAAGACATAGAAAATGTCAACATTTAAAAAAAACCATCCTAATATACATTTTTTATACATAATAAATTTTTTCCGTATTTTTCGGGGTTAAAAAAAGGCGCAAAATCTAGTTAAACTCGTTTTATTACTGAATTCTTCATGTTTTCTTATAAGGGTATAATTAATTTTAAAAAAATTCGCGAGGTAACTAGATTATTGATAAACGGTCCATACATTATAAGGCGATGCGACGTTCAGGCTGTGACGTCATAGGTTGAGTCCCATATGCGTTTTTGTACCACGTGACTTTTGACAGGATTATTATGAAAAGTAATTAGTCGTAGAGAAAAAATAATACCACGATTACCTATTTATCTTTTAGCATGGCCTCCCTTAGATAATAAAACATTATTTTTGTGCAAGATCGCCATTAGGCGTTGGTTACCTAACTATAACTTGTAAGCCCAAGAAAGTTACAAGAAGACATTCTTGGGTAATTACGATCTTCCTCAATATAAATCCGTAGCTGAAAACCTCTAACAGTCTTATTCACAAAAAGTCGATTCCTTTAGAACACTCTTTCAGAAGGAGTTAAAGCCGGCTTAGAACAGGAAATCTTGCCATAAACTGGCTACGACTCCGTTTAATTGCGTTTTAAGGCCTGCGCAGACGAGAGACTTTTGTCCCCAAGGGATTTATATATCCTCCGAGTTCTTGTCGCGGACTTAACGCCTACGGTATGCGGTCATTTGTTTCCCGGAAATTGAGTGGAAATGAAATGAAATTGAGATGGAAGCAAATATTCTGAGATTACATCGTGTTGTAATTTACATGAAGTTGAAAAAGAAAAGGCGATATTCTCTTTTTAATGCACTAACCCGTGCAAAGGACAATTAAAAAAAAGCCTTTAAATAGGTTTTTTATAAAGAAAAGGCGGTCTAAAGGAAAACATCGAACTTTTGTCTAGTCCGGTCTCTTGATGTCCTCGGTAACTTGAGGGACTTTTTGTACGGGGTACTTTTAGTCCTTCGTGAGCGTTATTCGATACAATTTGTGAGAGATCTATATCGCCGGACAAAAAAGTACCCGGGGGATAGTCCCTCATCTGCGCTGGCCTTTAGTGGATTCCACTTATTATAAGTAAGAGTGTAAAAGATTTATGATACTGTACAGGTACGTGAGAAACCTTGGTAAATAACACAACAAAGTTGAGCAACTGTAATTAAGAAGATTAACATTGAAATACAGATAGAATTCGGTAACTTTATCAGTAAGTATATGTTACGCCCCCGTCACAGTGCATGGATCAGACTTACAAGCCGATTTTAAATCGGCATTATTGGTAAAACCAAAAATTCTATTTCGACGTCATGAATTCATACATTATTTAATAACTATTAAACCAAAAGGTTGACTGGTAGAATGTGCTATTAGCATTGAGTAGGTACCTTTGTACCAAATATTAATGTGTTTTGTGCAATAATGAATTTTTAAAATATTAAAGCGGACGCGGGCTTGGCCCAAGTATTATAAAACTACAATTCGTTGTTAACTGTGACAATTCGATGTGCACTGCGTAACAGAGTTTTCCTGCTTGTTAATCTGTGAGTAACAACTTTAAAATATAGATAGACATTCGCCTTTGCATCTACGCAATGAGATTTATTTAGCGACTAGTGAAACCTTCACTCACATTAGATAGTGGAAGGGACCACTCGGACGCTGCAGTGCCTTGGACATTGGTTTTTAGATAGTGTACCATGCTGACGGCTTAGTCGGCCTAGCCCACAGGAACGACTAGTCAATACGTGCGGAGCCAACCAAGTCGCGGGTTTCCACACGATGTTTTTCTTGACAGGCGGGCAGAACATTGGACTTGGAAACAGGAGATTTATGTATGTAACAATGACTTAATTTAATTTCAAAGTTACGTACATTTTCGAATGGGGAATTTGCAGTGGCACACGCTAACGGTGAAGGAATGTAAATAGAATTGTTATAGTAAACCATGAATTGTCGTTCGAAACAGGCGTCTGGTGATCCACTTAACGGCAATCCTTTTGACGTCATCGGCAACAGCAGATAAGTACGACGCGTCTTAGTGAAGGTCGTCATTATCATCAGCTCACGGCTGCCTACTGCTGGATATTGGCATTTTCCCGTAAATGCCACCCCCACGGTCCCTTGCAATCCGCATCCACGAAGCTTCCATAAACTCAACGATATCGGCCGACCATTGGGCTGCTGGTCTGCCTTCTTCCCGTACTCCTAGGCCTTGAGTCCTAGGCCTAGATTCAGCTAATGCAATCTAAATAAATCTATATTCTTCACGTAATCCACTCGATCCAAAGGTGTCTGGAAGAGATCGCTCTTAGCGATAAGACCGCCAATTGTATAACATTACTTAGATTTAAGAATCATGGTTGTAATATTTTTCTGGTTGTGCAATAAAGTGTTCTCTACCTATCTATCTATGCATTGTGGTGACAACTGCATGAACGTGGCGATTTATTTTCGTTACTGCTTCAAGTCTACGCGCGCACATACATCGAAACTCCTAGGCGTCAATGGTATGAAAAAACGCCCCACGGGACCCGACCATGTTCTATCATGGTACTTGCACTATCAGAATCGAAGCCCTCTTCTCCGCCGCCACTCTTTGCAATGGACGTACTTTTAATAAATTCCATCCCATACAAGGAATCTTATTAGTACGATTTGTCCCGTGATCCCGTTCGATGAGTGCGATGCGATGTCAGTTTTCTGGGGGCGAGTCTTTAAAATGCATAGTTGCACTATTTTTATTTTTAATGCACTAACCCGTGCTAAGGAACAAATTTAAAAACCTATTTAGAGGCTAAAAATTTCACCCATGCCGGGATTCGAACCCGCAACCTCTGGCTATCCGTACCAGGCAATCCCGAATACCGAGGCAATATCGAATCCCGGCATGGGTGAAATTTTTAGCCTCTAAATAGGTTTTTAAATGCATAGTTGCTCAATAGAGTCACATTAGTCCGGTAATGGTCGTTTCATTCACACTATCGGTAGTCTACAATTGTATAACCCGTGCTACTTAACTCGGCGCCTCGCGCGATTCTATCTTCTTCGCGAGAGATGGCTACTTATGGAGTTACGTTGTACTGCTATTGCTTTGTAGACTACCAAATTGAGGCAAATGACAATCATTGTCGTACCTTTATCATTCTATTGAAAAACTATGTAAGGCTCTAGGGCCTGATCAATTGCAATTCTCTAGATATTTATTTTATGTTTTTTTCTATATTAGGTACAGATAGAGAACACTTTATTGCGTACTAATATTGTTTTATTAACATACATTATCGTGAACAATAGAATATAAATCTTATCTAACGCTTTAATTATCAAAAACCAAAGCTTAAAATCGCCCGCTTCAGATCAGCATTACAAGATACCTAATTACTTACGAAAATTATTGTACAAAGGAATTAGACACAGCAATATTGATGAAACGATAAAACGCTAAAACTACCATTTAAATGCTTCTGTCTGTCTCGGTTAAAGGGTTTTCGTATTTGACTTATTACAATATACACGGATTGAGTGGAATCTCGTGCCTATACGTTCTTACCTGCCTGCCACATTGAAAGCTACTGCACTACCGCCAATTTCTTGTTAGATTAAATCTATAAAGGTAAAGTTAATTACATAAATAGGTTTCAGTATTATGCAGGCTGGGAGCGGCCTGGGGTAAATATCTTAAATGCATAGCTGTTGAATAGAGTGATATTAGTACCTACGGTAATAGTCTTCCATCGACACTATTGGTAGTCTATTGACCAATCGATTTCAATGATGAAACCCAGATGATATTTTCTATCTGAAGCGCGTAATCCCATCAAAAACATTCTGTAAAAACTAGCCAAGTCTCGATGAAGCTGCTCGTTTATCTCTAAAAAGTAATGAAATCCAGACAAAGTCGTGCCAAGTATAAGGTTCGTTACTGCGATTTCTTTATTATTATACTTAATGTTGTGTGACTTGGCCGTGACTTACATATAGGCGAGCCTGACGGACTTCTAATCACGGCCAAGTTACATAACATTAACTATAATAATAAAGAAATCGCTGTAAGGAACCTTAGACTCGGCACGACTTTGTCTGGATTTCATTACTTTTTAGAGATAGCGAGATTTTCGAGCAGTTCCATCGAGACTTGGCTAGTTTTTACAGAATGTTTTTGGTGGGATTTCACTTCTTTTTGTAGAAACGTGAGCATATTAGTTTATTACATTTTCTTATAAAATAAATCAATCCGCCATCAATCAAGGGCAGTACAGGAATTTCGTAAACGACTGTATGGCGAAGTGGCATATAATGTTATCGGAAAAACAAAATGTAAGCGCGTTTTAAAATACAGTCAGCGCCATCTTACGACGTGTGCGGGTATCACCGCCACTCTTAGTCCAATGCTTTAAATTTTGACCAAATTTTGAGCGAAATTAATATTTAGGTGTAATTTGTGTAATGTTCGAGTAGAATAAAGTTAATTGTTCGACAATTTTTTCTTGTAAACTTGTAAGTATAAGTATGAAAGCCAGTCTAGTGTTATCCAGAGTTTTCCTTTAATTTTATTTATGTGCGTATTAAAAGCATAAGGGGAGGTATTCGCCCAGCAGTGGGACGCTATAGGCTAGATTAAATTAGAAGATGTGCCCCACTACGCTGGATTTAGGCAATGACAGTCCATTTTTTATGTACCAATAGTAGAAGGGGGCATTACCATATCTCTAATACAGCTGAGACCAGCTGAGGTTTCTTCATCATATACTTGAGACCTTCGATTTTTGACATCAATGAACCGGCCCACCAAGTTAAATATTTTTTTGAGAAGGCGGTATGTCAATGTCACCATGTACTCCAGATCATCGATTCTTCTAGTTTTTATAGTTTTCCCTTTATGTGGCGATTAAACCCTAACTCTGTACCAAATTTCAGCTCTGAGTTTATGGGAAGTACTAATTTTTATTTTGATGATCATGAGTGAGTGAGTGTTATATAATAATAATAATATTTTATTTCAGATAAATCAAAATCCATATTAAAAATAACACATTATAAAAGATGTAAATAAAACAAAATACAATAAATTAAACAATGAAAATGACACAAACAAATTTTTACTAATAGACTCGGTCTCGTTTCTGAGAGACTGGAAAGTGTAAGTTCATCCAGTGTCTCAGAAACGGACCGTCCATACGCTCAGCCACCGCCCGCACCATGGTGTTGCGGCTCTCCCGCGCCCGTCGCGTCGCGGAGGCGACCCGTTTTCGCATGATTGCGTGAAACCCGTCTATTTGTGCCTCAGCAAACATCCCCGACGCACTACAGTAGCGGGGCAGCCGCATCAGCGCCCTAAATGCGAAAATTTGCTTTCGCTTAACTTCGGAAGTAAATGGCCTACAGACTTGAAATTTTGGATTTTACGTATGTGGTTATAGCTTGCTGGGTGACGAAAATTTCTGCGTTCTGGTCTTATCCAGAGGTTCTCAAATAGGGGTCTGAAAATGCGGCGAAATGGTTCCAGTAAAGATGGTACGGCAATGTCTGCTTCGCGCTCGACTTGGCGGGGTCACTGCCGTGGCCCCCGATAGTTGTAATGTCGACACATTACAGGTGTTTGATAGAATATTTTCCCGGCATAATAGTGGATTAGGGAACTATTTTGCCATGACAGTGTTTATTGGTTAATATTTAGATGATTACGCCATGTCTGGACTATTACAAAACTGGACTATTTGGATCATTTTTAAAGGGTCGCTTGGCTGCATGGGTACCAAAGATTTCCTATGATTAGTTATCGATTCGGCGTGGATAATGTTCGGTTGCACAAACTTAAACGCTAGCTTAGGCATTCGGCGAGCTATTGATGATGTTGCCACACCCATCGGAATTAATCGGCACATAGGTCTCTGTCCGTAAATGTAATGGACGGAGGCGGTCGGCCACTTAGCGCTAACGTCTTTAGTCTCTACCATGGACATGAATCTAGCTAGACCAGTGTTCCACAAACTTTCTCGTCGCCCTTATTTAGAAACTCACAATTCCTTAAAACCCTCCAAAAATCTTACAATCCGATAAGTCGAACATATTAAATCGAAGTTGAACTATGAAGTGGGTTTCCTGTGCTATCCTGAACAACGCTTCAACCAATGTCACCTCTAACTTCGACAAGTATATTAAATATACTTTTTTGCAAAAAAGTTGTTGCAATTTTTTGAACCTACAGCTAGAATACAGACCGAATCTTAGGACCAAGAAGTTAATAGGAGCAAGATTTTCCCTAAACACAGTCATTTTTTCGAGGCACACCAGTGGTCTAGTTAAGTTCATATAACTACATTCCTGGCTTACTATAACAATTAGATGTACAATACATAGTTGATTAACCTACAAATTAACAAGTAGCAAGACTCAGCTTCGCAATGTACATCGAATATCACGAATTGTAGTTTTATGAAATGCGGCCATGGGCCTTGAATGTGTCAGCGCCTTAATTTTCACGTATACATCTGTGTACGAAAACGGAACGTTTCCTTAGCTCTGCCGTACCTACAGATATGAGGCGTAATATGGATACCCCATTTCAGATATCTATCTGATACGTGACAGTGATATTGAACTACATACTTAATTTTACGACAAAGTCCAGTAGATATTTTATTTTCGCACACAGATGTATACGTGAAAATTAAGGTGCTTATTATCACAGTGTAATTAAAAATCATGCATTCAATGAAAAATACACATGATACTGTATTTTTGGTACATACGCACTCTCACAAAAAAAAATGCGTCTTAAAACCTAATATTTCACACACCAAACCCTGGATCTATAAATGGTCTTTCTACACGCACGACCAAGCCAACGCTACTCCACACAATGGAATAATTGAACAAAAAAGTAAGGGATACACTTAAAATATTTTTTATTTGTCGACCCGGTTTCTCTGCTTTCTCCCTAACATAGCTTCAACAGGTCACAGGATAAACATCGTATTAAGGTACTTCGGAGACAAATTGAGCCAATGCTGCTAAAGAATGCTAAAGCTGTCTTAGCAATTGCACGGAGAGGTAATAACTGTTCTGCCCGTATTTTTGCACAATTTTACGTCGATAGCATCGTATCACACCGACTCTAATCTAGAATCGGTCTTCATTGTGCGCTCCGCTCTCAACTTACCTCATGTGTTGTGCCGGATTTACATTACGCCTAGTAGCTGGACTGCAATCGAAGTGAGCAATAAGTTATACTGAGATATTAAACAATGTATGTATACACTATTTTTATTTTTAATGCACTAACCCGTGCTAAGGAACAAATTTAAAAACCTATTTAGAGGCTAAAAATTTCACCCATGCCGGGATTCGAACCCGCAACCTCTGGCTATCCGTACCAGCGCTCTACCAATTGAGCCAATGGGCGACTCACGGCATCAGTGAAATTTCGAACCTCTTTACAATATTCTCTGTATTACGTACAGGCAGCGACATCTGACTTAAGCAAATTGCATTACTTACAGCCCCGACTACCTACTTTGCAGTTAGGTTTAACATCGGAACGATATCACTGTACCCACATGATTACACTATTTTTATTTTTTTATGCACTAAACCCGTGCTAAGGAACAAATTTAAAAACCTATTTAGAGGCTAAAAATTTCACCCATGCCGGGATTCGAACCAGAGGTCGCGGGTTCGAGTCCCGACATGGGTGGAATTATTAGCCTCTAAATAGGTTTTTAAGATTGTCCTTAGCACGGGTTAGTGCATTAAAAAGAATATAATCATGCCCAGATTATGTTTTCCTTTTGACTTTATTTTTACCAGACTTCGGCCCGGTGAACATAGTGTTACGGGCTAGGGTTCTGGATTTGGATGTAAAACGCCAATGACAACTACTTAGGATTTATTCACGCAGGGTCTGGTCTGCAGGTCTTCACGACACGAAGTCCACACGTAGATTCCAATCGCAGGTCCAATCGAAGTCCAATAGTATCGCTGAGGTCGTAGGTTATCGCTCGTATCGCAGGTATATTCGCTCGAAGTTCACTCTTCGCTACTTGCAGCGTTTATTGTTTACTAAAACGCAGCATGCGGCGACTATTCGATAGGCTTCCAGAAGGCTCTATTTTAGATGGTTCGGGATAGGACCGCGACAGTAGTATGGGACAGACAGATTGACATACATACATTACCCTCCTTCTGGGCTTCACCGCAATGGGGTCAAAAGTAGAGGATCTTTTTTTTTTTGCTATAATTCAAGTGGGATGTCAAATGAAAGCGGAGAAAATTCTGTGTACATAAATATACTGCAATATTAAAAATATTCTAAGCAACAGAAAAACAATTTCCATATACTTATATCAGCGTTTATAAATAGTGCTAGCGCCACATTCATTATTGTTGGTTTTTAAACATTTGCCCGTAACATACTCGTAGGTACCGTAAACTATTGAGCTGATGATTAGTAGTTCTTAACATTCTTTAGCCGTTGCACATCAGTGAGTGCAAATCCTGTAGGTACTGGTTTACACTTAGGTATACATACATTTAAAAACCTAATTAGAGGCTAAAAATTTCACCCATGCCGGGATTCGAACCCGCAACCTCTGGCTATCCGTACCAGCGCTCTACCAATTGAGCCAATGGGCGACTCACGGCATCAGTGAAATTTCGAACCTCTTTACAATATTCTCTGTATTACGTACAGGCAGCGACATCTGACTTAAGCAAATTGCATTACTTACAGCCCCGACTACCTACTTTGCAGTTAGGTTTAACATCGGAACGATATCACTGTACCCACATGATTACACTATTTTTATTTTTAATGCACTAACCCGTGCTAAGGAACAAATTTAAAAACCTATTTAGAGGCAAAAAATTTCACCCATGCCGGGATTCGAACCCGCAACCTCTGGCTATCCGTACCAGCGCTCTACCAATTGAGCCAATGGGCGACTCACGGCATCAGTGAAATTTCGAACCTCTTTACAATATTCTCTGTATTACGTACAGGCAGCGACATCTGACTTGCATTGACGCTCTATTTCAAACATTTGAGTTGCATTGACTTTTGTAGTGAGTGAGAAGCAAGCAGTCGATAACCTATAGTGACAAATGCAACAGTTTGATGTAAACGGGGCTCACTTGGCGAATGGAATGGTGTCCGTCGCACGTCATCGGTGGCTGGCGGCGGGTCAACAAACGACTCAAAAAAGGCCGTGAGATGCATTGCATAATTGCATACCCTGTTTAAATGATCTTCCACTTTTGCGGATGTGTTTTAAGGGCGAAAGGGTTTTTTGATAAATAACACAGGAATTATTGAAGAGATCTCGAGACAAGACGGTCAGCTTGTGTGTGACCCCTCCCTGTGCCTCATTCGCACATAACAAAATTACTCATTCGTCTCTGCACTAACAAATCTATTGCAACAAGAGGAGCCTGAAGGTCGAAGGCAACTCACAACCTATACAAGTAGGTACCTACTTATTTTAGTTAATGATCCTCGGTTAATAGGTAGGTACCAAAAGAATCAATTGTTTTTCCAGTGCGAAACCTATATTCAGTTCTTGCATGATTTCGTTAACCCATTAAGTAGGTAATAAGTACTTACATATAATTATTTGGGAGAGTTGCAAAACTCAAACAAATTAACAAACGGACTTTATTGAATGAATTACTATTATAGTCTGTAATAATTTATGTAAATTTGTTCCGAATCAATAGTACTAATATTTCAATGTGCAAATAAAATGATGCAAATTATATTTATTGCAAATTTGGAATTAAGTAACATAAAATAACACGATTAATAATATTGTTAGCCATGATAAATTGTTTGTACATTTGTTTAGTTAGGTCATGTTTCGACTGCACGTTTCGTCCTTGATAATAAATGCACATAAAATTAAGGATTAAGGAAGACTTGTCGTTGTGCAACACATGTAATTTGACACCCAATAGGTAGGTCACAACAATTTAACAGATTATATTTTGTTTTGGTCGTACCGTTTTATAGGTACATTCCAGTTTAGACATTTTAACACCATTACACACATGACTAATACCTGGTTTTTGTGCAGCGCAATAATCCAGATTTGTAAAAAAAATCTAATTCCAAGTTCTCCAGCTGCCTTTTCGCTTAGTGAGCACACACTCACGGTGCATTTTTGTGGGAATTCTCTTAAAATAAAGTTAGTGACATTTGTGTGTGCAGACAAGATAAAAATATTCTTTAAGGCCAAGCAAATTAAGTTGAAAAAAAGCAACTTTTGATTTCGGCTATACCCCTAAATGGAATTTAAAGTTTTAGTCCATCATTCGACACAAAATTTAACCCTCTTTAATATTTCCATAACGATATTTCCAGTCCAACAACGTACCGTTTCCGAACTACAAGCACAAAAATGGAAAAAGTGCGAAAATTTCGGGGTTTTTGGCCCCTAAAAGTTGAGCTCGCCTCCTGGGACCGTGCAAACTCAAATTACACGCATTTAGGACCAAATGAAGGTATTAAAATGATATCCAGCTTCCTGGAAATGAATTCCTGGAAATTATTCAATTTGATTGACCGATGTTGGGTAAAATTAATTAATAAAATAAAAAATAAAATGATAAATAAATAAAATAACTTGACTGTACCATTGAATTTTCAATGACTGTACTATACTTTACCCCCTGTCCCTACTCCCCATGCAACTTTTGTGTTGTGTCAGGTAACGGTGCGACTGTAAAAAATGCGCTTAGTAAACTTTTTTAAGGGACATTACAAAATATTTCGTCATCACCATCATCATCATCATCAGGCTGTAGGTACTAGGCCACTGCGCTGCTGGAAATAGCCCTCCTTCGCCCAGTCTTCAGCTTGCCTCATCCAGCATCTGCATTGAAATATTTCGTATTCTTAATAAAAGTTTGATAATAATGCTGTTTATAGCTTTCGCATAATCGACTTTAATATATTGGATATCAGTCAATTAAACCAGAAAAATTATAACACAGAATTTATATTTCTAATTCTTTTTTATAATTCTTAATATCTAAAATCACGTAGTGAAAACATATAGTAAAGATTTGAATAATAATAACGTCTGCTATGTGTGTTCTATGAGTACAGTCTGTTAGCTTTTGATAATATCCCTAGGCTACTATCGGATAGAATCGGATATATTCGTTTAATAGAAATATCGGAACTAATCGGAAGAAAAGTTTTATACAGAACAGTGTAAAATGGAGCAACAGGAGCCTACTTGGGAAAACCACCACATTTTTGACCTCATTGGGGTGTATTTCCAGAGTAATCAAAATGTATCGGACAATTAGAACTTGGGTACAATTGTTTCCACAACGGGAAGTAGGTACCTACCAGACGTTTTATTACGAGGACAGTAACTAATCTTTGTTATCACGGGTCCTTCTCAATCAAGGATGTTTTATTCTTGTTCTCAATACCCGCTCATGCTGACGGCCGAGGTGCAGATCAGCTTCCAGTACACTTGCAGGGTGCGATATTAGATGACTTTGAAGAGGAACCCCGAGCTAGCCCACGAGAAGCTGGATCCCGTTTCGGCGTTAATCACATGACTGTGTGCAGACTTCTTTATCGAGATAACCATTATCCATACCATTTTCGAAAAGTGCAACAACTAGGGGTTGTAGACTATGCCGCTCGTGTTACTTTTTGTGAGTGGCTGCAGAGAAACATGCAACAAAACATTTTATGGACTGATGAGGCGATGTTTACTAGAGTGGGCTTGTTTAAAGTTCACAATGAGCACTGGTGGGCCATACGAGGCCAAAATCCGAATAAAATAAGAAAATACGCATTCCAAGTTCGGATTTATTTAAATGTGTGAGCCGGGATATTAGGCAACAAGCTTCATGGACCCCTTTTTATTCAAGGGAGACTAACAGGTGCTACGTACCTAGAAATCTTACGTACTATAGTCCACGAAATGATGGAAGAGATTCCTTTACATTTACTGCAAGGATTACTCTACCAACACGATAAGACGTGTTTACGAAAGTCGGGATGGCGAAATAACCACAGTGGGTTACGGGAGTGAATGGTGGCGGCTTTTGAGCAGATAAGAAATGACGAGTTTATTCTGTCACGAATTTCTGAGAGTTTAAAAACAGGCGCACACGGTTATGCATTTCCACGGATGGTGCCCATTTTACAATTATTGAGAGTGACCTAGTTTTAATAAATCCATAAAACTTATTTTCTTGTTCCTATTTACACAAAACAACGTAATTTTGACACTTAGCGTAGTACCCGCCGGCGTAATAATGTTTAACTTTGACAGCGTACCTAGTACCAGTGGCGTAGCTAGCATAGGTACCCGGGGCGGATTTTATAGATGTCACCTCAAAACTCATCGACCTACTATAAGAAGATTATGTTATACGGGATTTAGGGGTTCTGATTGAACTCACATTAAACAATCATATTGACCACAAGCTCACATTAAACAATCATATTGACCACAATTATGTAGTTAACAAATCCTTAAAGATGCTCGGCTTCATAAAAAGAACCTGCAAAGATTTTCGAAACCATAACACCATCATTTGTCTTTTCAACGCCTTTGTTAGAAGTAATCTGGAGTACGCGGCGACTATCTGGAACCCCACTTACAATATTCACACTTCAAGAATTGAAAAAAATTAACAAAGATTTACCAAATTTCTTGCTTTTAAGGCACGCGCTTGTCCATATCGAAGCTCTTATAGCAAACGCCTTATTTCTTTAGGAGCTCGTAGAAAGCAAATAGACCTGTTAGTTCTTTATAAAATCGTAAAAAATCGTGATAGACTCACCCGACCTCTTAGAACAAATGAATTATTCTGTTCCTAGACACAGTACTCGGCCAGCTAATCGAACTAACTTCCAGACAAACACTTTTAACTACTCCAACCTCGGGAAATTTTCACCAGTGTTGAGGATAATGAAACTGTATAATACATAATATTCAAAAATATTAGGATGATGTGGACATCCACTGCGATAGTTTTTTCTAGTTTTAAGTTTAAAGTGAGCAAATTATTCAAATTATTATTTTCCTGTTCCTGAACATCAACATAGAAGTTGAAAAAAAATTTCTGTTTTTTTTTAATATATATTGCTATAAGTTTTATAAATAATTGGATAAACTATTGAATTTTGGGCTTAATTTATTCATTAACTAATAGAGAATAAATTAGTCCTAAGTTGTTTTATCATATCTCAATTAGTTAATAAGTTAGAATAAGTTTAAACTTAAAAATCCATGTAAGAATGATGGAGTAAAGAAGAAGACAATTTTAAAAATTCGATAAAAAATATAAAAAGTTTTTTTTTTTAATATTTACATTGTTATTTTTCTTCTATTGTATAGAAAAATGTATAGAGAAAATGTAACTGTGTATTAATTGTTTATTAAATAAACAATGAAAATTGAAGTAAAAACAAATATTTCTTTTACGTTATCAAAAAAACAAAAATAATTATGATTTTTGAAAAAAAAATGGTTTCTTAATATACATTACAAGTGGTATAAAAAAATTGTTAATTAACAAATCCGTTTCCAAGCAATAAATTTTTTTTTTAAAGAACGATTTTTCTTAAAAAATCATGATTCGCATCAATGACTTAAGTTCCTATGCCCCCTGGATGGGGCAAAGGCATCCACAATGATTCGCCATCCCGCACGGTCTTGAGCTTCGCGTATCGTTTCGCTCCACGTCTTGCCGATAGTCGCCGCCTCTGCGATGATCGTCCGTTGCCAGGATTGCTTAGGGCGGCCACGTTTAGGTTTTCCTTGGGGATTCCAGGCGAAGGCTTGCCTCGGGATGTGGTCGGGGTCCCTTCGGAGTGTGTGGCCGATCCAATTCCACTTGCGACGTTTGATCTGCTGGTCGATTGGAGTCTCACCGCAGCGATCCCATAGGTCCACGTTGGTGATTTTCTCGGGCCAGTATATACCCAGAATACGGCGAAGACAGCGGTTGATGAAGACTTGGAGCCGACGCGAGATGTCTTTGGTGACTTTCCACGTCTCACATCCGTATAGCAACACGGTTTTGACATTGGACCGGAATAATTTGAGTTTGATTCTCCTGGTCAGTTTCCGTGATTGCCACACCGGACGAAGCCGCGCGAAGGTTGCTCTCCCCTTGGCGATTCTCGAAGCGATGTCATCTTCGGTCCCTCCTGTTTCTGACTCTTTTACACGATTGGCATCTATGATTATGTTGAAAAAAATTTGTTTAATTATCTTATTAACAACATTTGTTTATAACAATTTTTTAAACAATAAAAGATATAAATTAAAAAATATATATATTGGTTTTGATTATTAAAAAACGGATTAATAGTAATATTATGAAAAAGAATTATTTTTCAATGATTAATTAAACTTTTTAATTTTTAACAGAAGTTTATTTTTAATAAAAAAGTGAAAAATCACATTTTTTTTATTTTTCCTACGGGAATCTATTCTAAGATCTCTTAAAAATGGCTCCAAAAAAGAAAAAAAATTTCAGAGTTGTTATTTAACAATTATCAGACTTGTAGTGTTCACGTTGAGGAAGAAAAAAAATGTTAATTACTTAACTTATTCATAATTATTAGAAAAATCGCGACAAAAATTTTTTGACCGCGGATTATTGTTTATTTATCTATTCAGTACATGCCTGAATTTTTTCAATTCAAAATTTTCGTATTTAATAAGTTTTAATAATATTTTTTCATTAAAGGCCCAAAGTGGGCGTGGCTTGTGAGAACCAGCGTACCAGTTTTCAGGCGTATTTTCAACCCTTTGCGAAAATTATAAATATTGGTCCTACAGTTCCGGGAGGCAGGACTTTTTTTTAGGAAATTTTCTCCTCTTTTTGGATCTTTTTTTAGATTTCAAAAATGTTGAATGGTTTAGAGATATTTGCGAAAAACCAAACCCCCAATTTTTTTTTAGTTAATTGTTAATAACTTTTGCAATTTTGTCAAGCGGCTTTTGAATTTTTTCAAAAATTTTCTAGACGCCATTTCCCCTTCGGCCGCGTATGATACCAGAGTTTGGTAACCAGTATCATACGAAGAAAAAATGATCGTCGTCGGATACTGGTATCCAAGTGATAGGATATATTACTTTTCTGATACCCTTCATCATGTTTGGTAACTAGTATCCAGTAAGGAATATAACATTTTGCCTATGAAACCAACTCGGCAAAACTTTGAAGATCGCATTCTGTACCTACGCTTATCGTAAAACCCTCGCTTTATTGAAAACATACAAGAAAACAAGGAAATAGTTCAACTGTGAATCGTTTATTACCTACAACCTATTGGAATAAAATGGCGAAATGATTTCGATACAATGTCCAACACTAATTTCGTTTACATTTAGCTGAGATATGGCGTCATTTATTTCTTCATCAATTTCTTTGAACTCTCGGCTTAGTTTCGATTTTCTCTTGTATATATCCATAACGGTGGTTTCTTTTCTTAAAATATCTAAGAGTTGAGCCAATGCCGGTCTTTTGCGTCCAATATATCTATTAAGGCGACTGTGCCAACCTTCTATATTATTGGTAGTACGTATTTTAGATGATGAACAACAGCAAATTTTTTCGAAGTCAGTCTTTGCCATCCATTGGTTATTAATTATTTAAAAAAATATTATTATTATTAGTTATTAATAAAAATTCAGTTAAATAAAGTGCCAGTGCATTGATATCAAAAGAGGTGATATATCAATGCACATGCCATGCTTATCAGTAGATATCATACGAGGAAATATTAAGTACTCACTTGTAACTGTTTGATATCTTCCTGAGCTGATACTCGGTTACATAAAACGAAAAATCCCTATCACTAGGATACCAGTATCCGACGACGATCATTTTTTCTTCGTATGATACTGGTTACCAAACTCTGGTATCATACGCGGCCGAAGGGGCCATTTCGAATCAAACAAATGACACTTTGATACTTCGATCATATTTTTCGGAGGTAGAGAACAAAATTTGACTCAAAAGGCACTTATTGACTAGACTAATAGGTAGAAAGAACTATAACTGATGGTCATAGTCGGGCTTGGGTGTCACCCCTAAACGGGTGACACCCGGGGCGGGCAGCCCCCGCCGCCTCCCTTAGCTACGCCACTGCCTAGTACCCAAGCCAACCCCGCTACATGATGCACTGTACTGTGTCGGTAGTAGTCGGGTAAAGTCATTCGACATCGTAAAATGGTATTTACGCGCCAAGTAACCCTGTTGCCAAACTCATCTCAAACTACAACCACAAACACCATGTCATAGAATTGACCACATTTCATATTTTACAACGCCCAAAACCAAAAATACCGTTTCTTAATTTTGCTATCCTGATTACGAAGAAAATATTTAGAAATTTTATTATTGCTTAATTTTAGAGAAAATAAATAGGTACCTACTTAAAAACAAAAAAATGTGTGATGACGTCACACATCCTCTCCTGAATTCCAATGGTTTTTAAAAAGTCTGCAAGGGTGTAAGTATTATTAAGCCGTATGTGTGACGGCATTTGACGTTTACGTCCTTTTGGAATAAGACGAAATTCAAACAGAAAATTATGAATGAAAATCATCGAATTTCCGAAAATAAAAAAATATGGGTCGTTTTATTTCGTATCTAGTTTCCTTTAGGTTTAGGTCAGTAAAATACGTATGCTAAAAAATTTAAATTACGTATAATAATGTTACTTAAATACTGGTACTTATAGAGCAAGGGGATTTATCACAAATTAAATCACTTGGGGTGTCTAAGGTTTTTCAGTTACACAGATGCACACTGTATACTTCCGTCGAGTCCATAACAACATGTACTTTGGTTTACCTACTTACATTAAAACAGTAAAACTTACCCACCAAAAACATTCTGTAAAAAACTAGCCAAGTCTCGATGGAGCTGCTTGTTTATCTCTAAAAAGTAATGAAATCTAGACAAAGTCGTGCCAAATCTAAGGTAAGGAACATTAGATTTGGCACGACTTTGTCTAGACTGCAATTTATTTATTATTATAATAGTTAATGTTGTGTGACTTGGCCGTTTCCTAGTTTTTTATAGTTTTCCCTTTATGTGGCCATTAAACCCTAACTTTGTACCAAATTACAGCTCTCTGAGTTTATGGGAAGTACTAGTTCTATTTTGATGATCATCAGTGAGTGAGTGTCGTAAATGCGAAACTTTGCTTTCGCTTAACTTCGGAACTAAATGACCTACAGACTTGAAATTTTGGATTTTAAGTATGTGATTATAGCATACTGGATGACGACAATTTCTGTGTTCTGGTCTTATCCAGAGGTTCTCAAATAGAGGCCTGAAAATGCGGCGAAATGGTTCCAGTAAAGATGGTACGGCAGTGTTTGCTTCGCGCTCGACTTGGCGGGGGCACTGCCGTGCCCCCCGATTGGAAAGAAAACCCTGTGATTATCAGCACTTAAAAAAAACAATTAAATTAAATTCCAACTCTGTTTGTACCACTTATTTCAGAACAATTAAAATAAATACAACCAAACGTCTATGCTCAGTTGTTTTGTGTTTTGGTAGAGAGAGACAAACATCTTTGTTGTGTTCTGTAGGTTACTTTCAAACTTTTTTATTCATTTTATGTAGTATAAATTTCCACCAATCCGGAATTGGCCCGCGTGGTGAAGTATGTCCTATACCTTCATCAGGGAAGAGACCCGTGCGTGCCCCTGGGTGGGGACATAATGGTCTCACCGTTTCAGAGAAAAAAATCAACAATACACATGCGGGATCAATAGGGATTTTAGAGCATAACGTTCTTTAAAAGACCTACACAAAAATGCAAAGTTTATGGTATGCATAAATTCCTCAGAACAATAACTAAAGCATTGCGTTAGTTATAGTTCTGAGTTAAATTCCCAAAAAAAAATGGATTTATGCAAACTGGAATGTCTTTTTTGTTTGGACCAATAAGAGGGCGGCAAATTCCTCCAGTCCCGGACGTTGAAGATGTATTGTCGTTACCGTTACCTTCTGTCCAATTGGCAACAATCAAATACTCGTAACCCTTACTGCTCGCTTACTGCACTGCTCGCTCGCTGCACTTACCTAAATAGGTACTCGTAAACATTACTGAATGAGAGACAATTTTACCATTTAAATCGAACTGAAACTGTATCAGCTTTTGAAAGATGGGCAGGACGAAAACGATTAAAACGCTGCGTCAATCATAAACAACTATATTTAAATACTTCACAAATTAATCTAGACATTTACTACTTAAAACGCAAACAGTAACCGCATCTTCGACATAGAATCAGCACACAATGTAAAATTAGTGCAATTTCACAGGCCTGGTCGTCTGTGCACGAGGCACTGAGGCCGCGCCCCTTCTGAGAGGGCGCGGCCTCACAGAAGGGGCGCGGTAAAGACGCGCAAAGGAATTGTCATACAAAATCTACTGAGGGACGAGGCCGACGAGGGCGCGATTTCTATACAAAGCGTCGCATGTTTTCAGCGCCTCCATTCCACGTCCCTTCTGTGTGGCGCCTCGCCAGGACCTACGCTGTCAAGCGAGGGCGTCTACTTCCGCTTCCTGCGCTCAGCGCGGCTGCCGCCCATGTCGGTGAGCTGCTGCTTCAGCTCGAGCAGCTGGTTGTCCGGCACGTAGCGCACTTCCTCGTGCTCGGCCGTGTGCGCGTGCGCAGACAGCGCGCAGCCCGCCGGGAGCGACGCCTGCGCGATCCGCAGTAGAGTCCCCACCGCCCAGTGCGGGACGTCGGATACCTGGAGAGACACGGGCTATATATTTAACAGGTCTAAGAGAGTCGCCCATTGGCTCAATTGGTAGAGCGCTGGCATGGATAGCCAGAGATTGCGGGTTCGAATCCCGGCATGGGTGAAAGTTTTAGCCTCTAAATAGGTTTTTAAATTTGTTCCTTAGCACGGGTTAGTGCATTAAAAATAAAAATAGTATAGGTCTAAGATAAGATAAGAATATTCTTTATTGTACACTGGAAAAACAACAAATACAAAACAATTGCAAATATACATCGTACAGTTGCCGACCTTATTGCTAAAAGCAATTTCTCCCAGACAACCTTACGATGGAAAGTTGCTGAAGGACATTAGAGAGACGGGTAACCAGTGCAAATTTTAATATTGATACATACTTATACTTAATAATAATACACTTACATACCGCTACTTATATAAACTTATAATTTATTATAAACATACATATATATATATATATATATATATATATATATATCTTATAAAAAATATAGTTCTATACGAGACAAGGAAAGTAATAACACCTATACACAAGAGGACAAAATTTTAATGACTATACTAATAAATAAAGATCACGAACTCTGCTTCTAAAGACAGCTGAGGAAGGAGAGCACCTTATTGAGACCGGCAGATGATTAGACAGCCGGGCGGCCCTTACCGCAAATGAGTCTAATGTCTTATTGATTAGGTAAAATTCTTCATCACCCCACCTCTGTCCACTGCTGGTTATAGGCCTTTTCGCCATCACGCCATCCTTCGCGGTTTCTCGCTATTCGCATCCACGGGCACCCTGCCGACATGACGACATCGTTGGACTACCGAGCATCGTCACTGCATGGCACAGGCCTTCTCTCATAGAGAATGGGCTTAATTGCAATGCGTGCACACTGCGGTTGTGTGAACACCTTAGACACTCGCCTCTGACGTTTTCCTCACAATGTTTTCCTTCACAGTAAGCTCAATTGGTATAGCGCTGGCACGGATAGCCAGAGTTTGCGGGTTCGAATCCCGGCATGGGTGAAATTTTTAGCCTCTAAATAGGTTTTTAAGTTAGCGAATGGTAAGCAATAAAGCAACTATAACTTGACAAATGTATGTACAGGTAACTTAGGTAACAAAGTTGTAGCACATGCACAAATGCATGTAGGTACATGCCGAAATTCGAACATACAACCTCCCGAATGTGAGGGCTTTAAATTTACCTACTGAGTAATTCGCGAGTCATTTAAAAATAGTAAGACGGTAAGGATGAAAGAGTGACGAAAGAAATATATCAAGCGAATGTTGCTGACTAGCCCAGAAATAATAATTATAACATACATTGTATCAACACCACCTATCATGGTATCTAGACCAAGCAGTATCAAATTGAGAAAACAAGTATTGTCGAAAATGTTACTTCTTTATGCTGCGGCCACACTTGAAGGCGAAGATTCGTGTTCGCGTTGTCGCGACAACATTTCGAGTTCGCTCTACGGCGAAGAGCTTGACCACATCATAAGAAGATTTTGGCCTTTCGGCCATAAAACCCTTTGATGATGCGACAACGCAAATCTTCGCGTTATCGCGATAGTGTGGCCGTACCATTAGGCTATGACATAACATAACTTAGCACCCCAAGCTATGTTTTACCTGAACATTCCTTTCATAGACATTGAGAAGGTACTCTGCATCAACAATAGTTCCACCCGGCTTGAACCTCTGCACCTTCATCTGCTGCGCTGGAGTCGCCCAACTGGAAAATATTGTGGAATCAATGGTAAAGTATTGTATATACGAGTATATAGTTTGTGTTTTCACGATAGAGATTTTCACACTTTCCTCGCAGTATTTTTCTTTGGGACAATGAGGAAGCCGGAGCCGCTTTTCAAGAGGTCGTCGAAGAGGCCTCTAAGGACGAGTGGGAAATATGCTTTTCTGTGGTTTAATTGGGTGCAACGATGTACTGATGTGAATGGAGACTACTCAATTTTATCTCGCTGTTACTTGCTTATTTCCAGTGAATAGTTGGTTATGGTGAGCTTTTGTGTAGTCTTGTTAAGTGGTGGTTTCATGGGATCCCAGGGATCCCATAAAATGTCATCATCCCATGACTCCGATGTCTCCGATGTTTACGAAGGTCCACCTTTGTTTTCCCAACCCATGGAAATAGCGGCCGAGCCATTAGCTACACGTAAGCGTGCCTTATGCGATCGTGAAGCCGATGACTCTCACGCTCACATAAAGGCCGTCGTGGATGTTTCATCTCCGACTATAAGTGTGGATGATTCCCCTATTCTTTTCGTTAGCCCCGTATTTACAGAGTATAAAAGCCAACTATGGAACACCTGTTGAAGAATAGATAGACTCAAGTCTATTCTTCAATGTTAGAAGAGAGTATGGGGCTATTTGCTAGCTACAATGAACAGTGTCGGTATCCTAACATCAGATATTTGTTTGTTACAAAAAATGAGTTTGCTATTGGAGTTTATCTTAATATTGTAAGTGCTTATAACAATGTCCTGCTTTCAGTACTCAGTAATAAAATGTTTCAGCCGAATATCCCTGGGAGGCTAGTAAATTACATGAGGAACTTATTGATGTCAAAAACTGTTCTTATACACATTATTGGCGCTTTCCTCGCCCCGAGACCGGTCTGGAGGGGGCTGCCACTGGTCTGTTCTAAGCCCCCTTTTTTACAGTTTATACATGTATGCACCTATATAATTAACTTCCTTAAAATCTCCATCTTTCTAATTTTGGTTGTGTATTGGTAGGTACTCTCCTCATTTATTAAAGATCCATATAATTTTATAAATAAAAAGTAACAAACTTCGATTGCGATTGTTCGGCTATTACTAATTTATCAAAATATGTATTTTTTTATAGGTACTACAACACTAGGTAGGATCGTATATCTTCAAAAATCAACATTGACATGGCCTTACTAATAATAAGTTATACACTCTGAATAACTATTTGACGTATATCAATTTAAACTGGTTTAATCGCATTTAGCCATTTAGCGTACAAATAACCAGTTTGTCAGACCTCGCATAACTGCTGTATACACAGCTCATAACCTTTATTGGTAAGGCCGACAGAGTTTTAGGATTGGATTGAAAGATTGAATTGAAAGTATTTAATGTCTCAAAGCTCAAAGTAGATAAATCAAGAGATAAGTAAATCAAATTACTTATTATGTTAATATTACAATCAAAAAATTTACTTTTCTACTTTATGTTTTTACTACACAATGCTGAATAAGGATGAAATTATTAATCAAGATAAATTATAACTAAGTCCAGATTTACTTACATCCATCTGAATCAGATTAGAAAATAGGTGAATGTCTGCATATTAACCTATTTTCTCATGATGAAAGTACAAAACAGTTCATAAAAAGACAGGTGAAAGTGGTTACCATTCGTCCACCTGCAGGCCCATGACCTCGGCATATCTGTGCAGCTGACTCTGGCAAGACTCGAGAAGGGCATAGTCATAACCTTTAAGTTGAAGATTGAGACACTCGTGTACGGGCTCATCAGGTTCCATACTCTGAAAAAAGATATTTTTTTAACTATTAGTTTTAAACCTACCATCAGAATCATGACTCGAGTGCATAACGAAAATTAACGCACAATTGTACCCGAAGACGCCCAAACACTTGTTTTCATGATTTATTTTATGTTAAAATCTATTATTAAACTTGGGGTTATTTAAACGTTTCGTTTTTTTAGTTGAAATTAAACATTATCAGCAATTTAAAGGTGAATTAATTATAGCAACGTTTTCTAAGCAAGTAGGTAGCAAATAGTGGACTGAATCAGCATTACTCGATCTTGTATTAGATAGGTACCTACTCACAATCAGGTAATCTGGTTCATATAGATCACTCTTCTTCCTGTCCAAATTTATAGATAAACCTGCAGTAGAGGCTACCTTTTTGGGCCTCATAATACATGATGTCAACTGAGTCTGAAATCCAAAATACGTATCAACATCAGTGGTGTGTACTTAACATTTTTAGGGTTCCGTACCTCAAAAGGAAAAAACGGAACCCTTATAGGATCACTTTGTTGTCCGTCTGTCCGTCCGTCCGTCTGTCAAGACCCTTTTTCTCAGGAACGCGTGGAGGTATGAAGCTGAAATTTATATCAATTACTCAGGTCTACTGTCCCTTGAAGCTGTGAAAAAATCAAACTTCTAAGCCAACGCAATCAAAAGATACAGCCGTTTATGCCGCAAATTTTCGACACTTGCAAGGGAATCAAAACCTACAGGGTGCTTCCCGTGAACTCAGAATCTTGAAATTTGGTACGAAGCAACGTCTTATAGCATAGATAAAGGAAAAATTACGAAAACCATAAATTTTTAGTTACATCACTTAATATATTTTTTTTTTTATAATTTTAAACTTACTACCCATTTCCTCATAAACGCGTAGAGGTATTAAATTGAAATTCATACCAAATTCTCAGGTCTATAATACAGGTTTGTACGGAACCCTCGGTGCGCGAGTCTGACTCGCACTTGGCCGGTTTTTTTAGGTTACAAGGACAAAATAGAGTACTTACCGATTTTAAAATTCCGCGGATCATCTCTTCGGCAGATTCCGAAATAGGTATGTGTTTCAATCAATAAACAACTGCACTATATAGATAGTTTTTAGCTTCATTCCTCGCTAGTTTTGTAGGTTTTGTTTTGGTTGGTTTGAGTCACAGAACAATTAAACCACGTTTGAGTTTTGAGAACAGTCAGTCAGTCTGGTTTAAATGTTCTGTGTGCCTTCCAAGGGGGTATAGGTAATGTAATGAGAGAGCAGGGATGTTAGATGCCAACTTTTGAATTATGGCACCAGACGCTCAAAATTATGGTATTTTTGATAAAAACTAAGGTACGGGTGGGAAAAACTTACGGATTTAATAAATTAGGTAGGTACTATTACATATATTAAAATTTCTTCGAATTTTCATAAATTCTTCAAACGAACACTCTACTCGCTTTTTTCTTTAATCTGTGCTATTCGCTACTTCTGACAAAGTTCAACTTTTTAAAGAAATATTTACCGATAAAGCTACAAAGTTCACCTGTGAAGTTCACTTACAATCCACAGACTACAAAAACTATCACAGTTATGAACGTTTTTAGCAACTTACTGAAAGAAATGAATGAATGATTTTTTAGTGTTGTTAGGTATCGGTATATAAAAAAAACTCGTCAACAGCAAAAGCGAAAGATGAAAATATGTGATGCAAAAGTCTTTGTGACGAAAAATTGGCAAAATTTTTGGTACTTTTGCGTACCATAATGGATGTATCATGGTACATGGTACGAACAACTGAATTATGGTACATGTACCATAATTATGACACGTCTACAGTGCGTTCACCGTAGACTCCCTCTACGGCGTTCACATTAACTTGACGCGTGAGAGAATTGGTAGCACTGATATGTTTAGTGATACCATGTTAAATAAGAAATCATTCCCATTACTTGGGGAAAATAAAAGGATTGAGGGCTAGGAGTGGGTCGTTGTCCGATTTTTCGAAGACGAAACGCAAGCGTTTTTTCTGGAACGAAAACAGGTCCTCGAAACGGTCCTCGTTCGCAACTGGTTTCATTGCATGCGAACGAGCAAGGCGCAGAGGACGGTCAAACGAGTGCGAACGAGACGAAATCACGAAACATCTGAAAAAAATAGTTGTTTTACACGATATTCGACTGTATACTCATAGACATAAAGATTACTTTATTGTATCACAGACCAAAACGAACGGAACGATCAAGGAGCCGACGACGACGTCGCAATGATCTCATTTTCTGGGCTCATTTTCTCACGTTCTAGGCTCTATTAACATAGCACTAAAGCATATCCGCGTCAAACAATCTAAGGACTGGTCTCGCGACGAACAAACGCTGGCACTGCTTTAGAGTCGCTGGCACTGCTTTAGAATGGAACGCAAAACGGTCCTATCGTCGCGGAACACAAAACGGTCTTATAAAACGGTTCGTCTTTGCAACGATCACGCGAACTTAACCTGAAGTACTTAACCACAGCTACAATGTCTACACCGCTAGAAACCAGAAGATAACAAGTCCCCAGTGAGCAATCAAATATACCAATTCTCTGACGCGTCAAGTTAATGTGAACGCACAATACCTACCAACAAATTTCCTCAAAACAATAAAAATTCCGGGCGTTCCACTCGTTTCACTGTGTTCCACTCACATTCCACCACAGACTTAATAAAGATTCTGCAATCTGCAAATCAGATGTCAGTCAGTGTGTCCATCACTTTACATCCGTGCACACCACGGATGTCAAAAAAAGACATAGGTTTGTCTTTGAAATCTCTATTTAGTCTGTGGCTATAGGTGCTCTGTGGTCGTTGTCGCTCGGAGGTCTCTCGTAAATTGCAAAGCGAAATGGAAAGAGCGGTGTAAAATCAGAAATATTTAGTTTTTTCCTGTGGCTGTGAAGTAAATGCTGAAACAGTAAAGGTTCTCATCGCTAAAGCATATTTGAATGGGTATGGCATCTACGGGCAGCACTTCGGTTCCGAAATGGCAACTCGCTATCCTCCTTGGTGCACCTTTGGCCATCGGTTTAGGTTACCTTTATTTGAAGAACAGATTTGAAGATCCGGATCGGAAGAAAGAAGCCGAACTAAAGGCGAAAACAACAATCTCCCTAGACAATGAAGACAATGCGAAAACAGCGTCAGAGAGCGCCATCGACCGTGCGATGAAACTAAAAGGGGCCGGGAACCGTGCCTTCCATGCTGGGGAATATGATAAGGCGATCTCGCTATACAATGAGGCGATCGAGGCATGTCCTCCCGATCGGCCTATCGATCTTGCCACCTTCTACCAGAACCGCTCGGCATGTTACGAGAAGCGCGAGATGTGGGAACAGGTCAAAGAAGACTGCACCTTTGCGCTGAAACTTAACGAGAAGTACGTGAAAGCATTCTTGCGACGCTCACGCGCCGCCGAAAAGAGCGGTGACCTTGTTCTTGCACTGGAGGATGTAACATCTGCCTGCATTCTTGAAAGGTTCCAAGTGCAAAGCTCACTGATAAACGCTGACCGAATCCTCAAGGCCCTAGGAAGACAACACGCTCGCGAGGCACTCGAAAAGCGTCTACCTGTGATGCCATCAAAACATTTTATCAAGACCTACTTCTCCGCATTCTCTGAAGATCCTATTGCTAAAATTCAGCTAGAAGATAAAGCTTCTGGTGGTTTTGCCAAAGCAAAACATGCTCTTGATACTCAGGACTATGACTCCATTGTGGACTGCTGCACTGAGGAGTTGACAGCTAATGGAAAGTACAAAAATGAAGCTCTACTGCTCCGCGCCACCTTCTACCTTCTCTTAGGCCGTCATGATGATGCTCAAACTGACTTAGCCAAAGTAATTGACAGTGGTGCTCCAATTAAAGTGAAAGTGAATGCCCTGATCAAACGTGCATCCCTGTTTACTCAACTAGAAAATACGGATCGCTGTCTGGAGGACTTTAGTCGTGCTGCACATCTTGACCCAGCCAACTCAGATATATATCACCACCGTGGCCAGGTGTACTTGCTTTTGGAGCGCATGGACGAGGCTACCTCGGAATTTGCTAAGGCTGTTGATTTGAATCCAAACTTCTCTATTGCCTATATCCAGAAGTGTTATGCGGACTATAGGCATGCACAGTTAAATAAGAATGTAAATGCTCTAACTCAGGTTCGGTCAGACTTTGAGAAGGCTCTGGAGCGGTTCCCCAAGTGTGCAGAGGCATACATCCTATATGCTCAAGTGCTGTCAGACCAGCAGGATTGGGGCCGTGCTGAGTCTCTGTTCGACGCCGCGCTGTCTGTGGACCCCAGCAATGCCACACTCTACGTGCACAAGGGCCTAGTGCAGCTTCAGAAGAGCACAGACTTTGATAAAGCTGTCAAACTGATCAACAAGGCCATTGACATGGATGACAAATGCGACTTTGCTTATGAAACTCTTGGCACAATAGAAGTACAAAGGTAAAAACCCCTTAGCACATATTGAACATAAATATTTCAGTGAATTATTGTAACTTTCATCTGACACTTCTGCTGTGTCTTATGGACTTGGTGACCTAATTTGCTATCTTCTTGGTAACTATTTTTGATGTCATTGCCAGTCATTGAACTTGTGTCACTCAGTGAGTAATGAAAGTGAAACACATGGCATGCATCCAACTTTTAATTTAGCACATCTGCCATTCTATAATGAATATTTTGTATTGTCACAGTTGATGGTAAACTTTACCCTTATTGTTTACCCTTCATGTCTTTATACTCTTAGATTAAGATAATTCTCACTAACTTTGTCTTTGCAGGTTAGCATAGACAGATTTATCTTTTATCATGTCTTTTTTTATCAGTAAGTTTATGCAATGCAAGAAAAATAATATGGCCTTGGTGATAAGAACTAAAGTATCTAGTTAAACTTGATACTGATGTAAGATTGAAATATTTTATCTCAAACTTAGCATGGGCCCAAATTTCTCATTGTATGACATGAATCCTCTACTGTTACAACAATATTTACAAAAGAATGACTTACTGATAACATAAGAATTTTCATGAATGTTTCTCAGCTTATAAGCCTGCTTTTACACATTAATAATAAGTCAGATGACACATTAATAACACTCACAATAATATCTATTCCAGAGGCAACCTGAAGAGATCTCTGGAGCTGTTTGAAAAGGCGATCGCACTGGCAAAGACTGAGCTGGAGATGACGCATCTATTCTCCCTGAAGGATGCGGCAGCTGCACAGCTCAAGGTTTCAGAGCGCTGGGGACTTGACTGGACCGTCAGCTAGGTGCCCGTTGCCCTGCGCCGCCCGCAGTGAGAACCAACCACAATACAAACACACCACAGGCCGTATTCTTTTTTGATATTTTTTAATTTGAATGGCAATGGCCATGTACCTGTTTTTAATAATATAGGTTGCTATCGTTTTTCTGTACAATGGTACAACAATTATTTATGTCACTAATTTAATCTGCATGATCGCTTACCATTGTACAGATGTCTTCTCTATAGTAAAGATTTATTCAAAGTGCTTGTATTAAATGTTCCACTGTTTCTTAAACTCCTGTGTCATATCTATTTTATGTGTACATATAACGGTTGCCATTGTGTTGATGTGGTATTTAGGTACTTAACAAGTGATGGTTCAAGTCCGGTGCAAATGTCACTGCATTGCGCAGCGCCGCTCGCGCCTCGCTCGCCGCCCGCCGCCTATTAGACGAGTTACTGTGTCCCCTTTGTAGCACTGTTTAGAACAGCACAATACTTATTTTTGGACATTTTGGCTTTGAATTTGAGGAAAAGTGTAATACTGGTATGAATGAAGATTTTGTGTGTCATGTAAATATATTGAAAATCTTACTGTTGTAAATGATTTTAATGATTCTATAACAATGTTTGTTATTATGGTTATTGACACTATGCTGAAAATATTGTTGCTTAAAAAATAGTATCATACACTTCATAAAATAATCATATGGGGTATTTAACTTTATGGATCAGGAAGTATGTTATGTTTTGAATAATTAAATTTAGTTCTATAGTGGCAAATGCATTTGTTGGTAAAAAGGTTTACCAAGTTTTAGTCATTCCTAGTTTGTTGAATTTTACGTGAACCGGAGTATTAATACGAGTATATGCTTCAATGGTTTGGAAACTGGATGCAATTGAGCAATAAATTACGTGAGAATTGTCTAATAGATGCTACTATATATGTGTCACCGGAAAATAACAAGATCCGCCAGTTTATAAATTTCCTAGGAAAATTATAAACTTTCGTAGTATTGTAAACGAGAGATAAATTGTATTATCTTACGCCCACATTTTCGCAAATTGATAAACTTACCAAATTCAAGCGTAAAATAATAAGTAAGCCTTAACGAAACGCCACCTGCGCTCTGATTGGTTCAATAAGTCACGTGTTCCTGCTCCATCTAGAAATATCGTTGATGAAGTGAAATTTACCACAGAGCTACGAAAGTTTTATAGTGGTCATGGCCAAAATAGTAAGAAGTTGATTAAAAAAGTCGTTAAAATTATGTAAAACTATAATAAAGCTAAAGCTTTGGGACGTCGCAATGTTGCAAACCGAAATTAGGTTCGAAGTTTCAGGATGGAGCGAGCGAGCGAAGCTCCATCCTAGAAGTTCGGGTGTTAGGTTTTTTTTATATAAGAGGAAAAAAAATGGGTCCAGAAGAACAAAATCATTCATACAGCAAGATTTTGAGGTTAGGTTTACAGAAAATTCAACAATAATTTTCTCGAAAACTACGCATCTCCGGCAAGAATGGATTGCAGGTAGGTAATCGAAACTGATCAATTTATACTAGTTTGGCAAGTTTGATCGTACCTAAGTCTATGGACACAAGCATTGCCACTGTCGACATCAACCAATCAGAGAGCAGTGTGTTATTTGCCGTATTTTATAAAAGCATAAAATAAGAAGCTCTTCTGTGATTGGTTGAACTGTTTAGAATCTTACGAATGGATATCCGTTAGTTTATAAATTAACCACGAGACTTCGCAAATTAATAAATTTGCGAAAATGTGGGCGTAAAATAATACAATTTATCTCTCGTTTACAATCCTACGAAAGTTTACAAATTTCCTAGGTAATTTATAAACTTGCGGATCTTGTTATCTTCCAGTGACATATGTATATACAAAAATGCTTAAAACAGTGAACAAAAAAATCAATGAATCCTCATTGATCTTCTTTCTTGTTCTTTATTCTTTCATTGATGTTTCTTTCTATAGTACATAACACAACAATTTTCTTTCTACTTCTTGTAATTACCTCATAATCAATAGTAACAGGAACTGCGTATGATTCACCAAAGCCGTCCATTACAACACAGTGCTATACAAGAGAGATCAGTCTCAATTGATACATAACTGAATATTGTAAATAGTACAGCACGCAAGATATTCGAGGGAGTACGAAGGGAGGCGCGAGTTTTGCCGGCGCATCAGACATATTTACTTTTTTATGGAGATTACTTGCGCAGGAATCATGGTTGTTTAAACCAAAATGAACGAATGTTTCCGAGCCTCGCGTGTAGGTATTTATTGTTTGCAACTGTATACATGGTTTCGGTATCACTCGCGGATACTACGGTTCGTTACCTCACCGAATTAGAATAGTTGACAATTAATGAAGAGCTGCAGAATACACTATAAAAAAGTTTTTTTTCTTTGATTTCTACCAAAATAATTCTCAAATCGGGGAGGGTCCAAAAAAGGGTCACAAATTAGTCATACAAACATTGTAACTAATATAGTCTGCGACGCCTTGCGAGCGTCATATTAGAAGGGGATGCCCAATAATTACGTACTTTATTTATTTACAAATGAAGACCACTTTTACTTTGAAATTTGGTAATATGTGAAGAGACCCGCCCCACGCCCTAAAGTGCGTTTTTCAATGGGGAAAACAGAAAAATTGTTACGGGACATTTGTTTCGCTAACGCACATAAAAGTTATGGTATGTATTGTCCTGTTATACTCGTAATTATGTGTCGTGTGCAATTCTAGGGGACACGTCCACTGTATTGAGCGCGAAAACGCGATAAGCGATCAATCCGTAGATAACAAACAATATACTAACGGATCAAACGTTACGTGCTAATTATTGACATCATCATCTTCTTCAGGCTATATTAGTCCACTACTGGACATAGCCCTCCCCTAGTGAGCGCCATAGCGCAAGGTTGTGCCATCATTGGGGGGTAATGCCCATAATCCCCACGCTGGGCATGCGGGTTGAGGATCGCAGTTTGGTGGTATTGTACTCCAGGGGGCGCTGCTGCCCACCCCCCGGTTTGTATCCCTTAGTCGCCTTTGACGACACCCGCGGGAAGAATTTGGGTTGGTGCTATTCTCTAGGCCGACACCACACAGCACACATCATAACGTCTCTTTATTGATGTTGAGATTAATGTAATGTAGTGCTGATAGTTTCAGGTGGATAAAGTCAAAGAAATATCAAAGAGAACGGCCGCTTCATCGAATTCTAGAGCCTGTATGGCGCTTGCTTTATCTTTTTTTGTAGCGACATAGCACGACGTTTATCGCTTTGTCGCGCTCGACACATAAAGTGGTCGTGCCCCCCCTCGGAAAGTCTACGACTTAGGTAGATATACCTAATTGATAAGTTCCACTCTCACAACTCAATCACTTCACTTAGAATTGCAGTAGTGTCCCAATGTTGTCTATTATTGCGCAACAGCGATAGGGCTATACAAATCCAGTAGGCTGCGCTGCAACGCCAGTGATGTCCCGATAGATGTGGTTGCAGTTACTCCTGCTGGTGTTAAGTGATAAACTGTTAGCGGGCGCGGTGCGGTGTTTCAATGGGACGTTCTGCTTCACCCGCTACCCCGAAGACCCGTTAGCGCCGCGGGGGTTCGTGTGGCCGGGCAAGCGCGCCCTGGCGCGGTTGCATTGCTCGCTCACTGTCGACTGTGGAGGTAATTCTGATCTATTCAGTTATTATTTTTGAAATATTGATAGAAGTAACGTCTGTGCTTCCATTGCAACGTAAAACCTTACACTGAGCTACTGGCCTATATGCTTGGCGTCTACTGCGTGAAGTCAGATCCAACTGCAGACAACTGCGTGCGGCTGCTGATGCAACTTCGTGCGGTTGTTGTGATGCAGTCCGTCTGATATAACGGTTTATTTCTAAAACATAATTCCTCTTATGCCTCTTACAGACGAGCAGCACCTTTGCTGTCGACAGAGCCAACTGCAACTGTCGACACGCGTCGGCGTTTGCTGCCGACCCCTGCCTACAGCAGTCAATAGAGCAAGCGCGTACATATCGCTGTCAGACATGATTATTTTTACGTGTACGCGCTTGGTCTATTAGAAGTCGAGTGACAAAATAGCGTGCGCGCAGCGCGCATAAATGCAGCTGTCGCCATTGGTCGGCGACTGCTGTAGGCAGGGGTCGGCAGCAAACGCCGACGCGTGTCGACCGCTGCATTTGGCTCTGTCGACAGCAAAGTGCTGCTCGTGAGAGGCCTTAGATTAAAAGATTCCGCAGTATAGAAGTACCACACTCAGGTTGTACGGACAGATAGGAGAGCCTGTGCGACTGTCGCCGCACAGTAGAGATGATGGATGGTGATGGAAAAATGGTTCAGCTTGTACCCGTTTATTTCTACCATATATACTTATTGTTGGTAGCGCGTTACTGGTGCGTGCCTCGAGCCGACTCTTTACGATGTATTCGCCGCGTGAATTGAGTATTGCTTAGCACTATGTCAGCGATACGGCGGCGGCGACTTATTAACATTGCGTTGTTAACTCGTACACAGGTTAACTTTTTTCCGTAATCTGACCTGCACAATTCAACTAAGCTTCAGGTATCATGAAGGTCAGTGCACATCTCCAGCGACTATTTAAGCAACTACAAGTGTAAATATCTAAGCAACTCAAGATTTATGAGTTTCTGATAAAAATACCCTTGCTTGTTCTTTGTCTGATCTTTTGACATTTAATTGAGTTTCAAATTTGCTAGACTTATTAAGTACCTAATTATGTTTTCGTTAATATAGTCTGAGAGGTTATCTTATAAGATCTCGTTCATTGCCAGTATCGCTGAAATATGAATTGTGTCTTAGTATCTAAACTTCATAGCTTTAATTTAATAAAAATTATGTTGTACAATGATCAATGCTTCCGGGTTTCCGAATGCTATCATGTCGGGAATAGCGTAAATCGCAGCACTTCTAGCATTAACAGTCGATGTAGGCTCGGTACATATAACATAACATAAACATATAACATTTACATACATATAACGTGGCGCGCATCCTGCTTTACGTCATAGTGCAAGAGCGAGACGGTGCGATCTATATATATATATTATATATTTATCTTCGCGACTTGTGCGTGTGCCACAGCAGCCCAAAAGGACCGTATCTCAGCGTTATTAATATTCGCTTACACAATGCAAATATTAAATATTTAGCTGATTTTCAGCTGCGGCCAAGGAATTTTAACAAGGGAATTAACAATTATCATATAGGAATATTAAATGAACCCATAGCAGGAAACAATTGACGTTTCTCTGTAGACAAAATGAAATATAATCAATCATATTTGACGACCTCTGTGGCGTAGCGGTAGCGCGTCTGCCTACCATGCAAGAGGTCCCAGGTTCGAATCCAGGCTGGGAACAAAAAAAAGTCCAGGTCTTAGATGTTTACATGTTTGTGATGTTGTTGTTTCTGGTTCCCACGACACAGGGTATCCTAGTGTGGGGCCAGAAGCAATGTATGTGCTTGTATGTAAATGTTATGTTATATTATCGGGGGGCACGGCAGTGACCCCGACAAGTCAAGCGCGAATCAAACAATGCCGTACCATCTTTACTGGAACCATTTCGCCGCATTTTCAGGCCCCTGTTTGAGAACCTCTGGATAAGACCAGAACGCAGAAATTTTCGTCATCTAGTACCTAAGCTATAATTACATACTTAAAATCCAAAATTTCATAGACATAGACATCTTTATTCGTAATTATAATTTACACGTAATTTTATCAATAATTCGGATTCAATACTACAATTCAAAATAACCTAATAATTATAACGCAACATGTACAATTGACAATCAACACACTTGTTTAATTGTGAAATGACTATTAGTATAGCGCTCACTCACAGGTTCTTATACATACATATTTTATGTAAGTATAATTATCTTAAATAATCAGAACAGCTAATTAAGCCAGCCATCAAAATTATAAATTGTTTGCTTGACAAGTCACTTTTTTAATTTAGTTTTAAAGCACTGAAAGGATTTTGAATCAACTATATCAACTGGCAGACGGTTGTACACTCTCGGTCCCATAAAGTGAATTAACTCACCTGATTTGGTAATTTTGTGGGATAGAGATGATACCTATGCCTATATCTATACCTATGCTCCCGGGTGTACACAGCTGCCTGCATAATAACCATTGCAGGCACCGTCAGTATACTATACCTTTCGAAGTACGGTTTGGCGGATTCGTCCTTTGGAACTCGTGCTATCGCTCGCACAGCTCGCTTCTGCATTCGGAAGGCTCGCATCCAGTCTGCCGCGCATCCTCAGAACTCAACTCCATATTGCAGTAGTTTCAAGTCTGTAGGTCATTTAGTTCCGAAGTTAAGCGAAGTATATTTCCGCTAGAATGCACGCCTCGAGGAAGGCGAGAATGGACAGACTCGTGCCATCTCGCTCTCATTCGTTTCGTGAGCGTAGGATGGTACGATTCCTGTTTCAGATGATGAGCCATTCTTGAGACGTTCATACTCGTAGTTAATGCTAACCAAAAAACTGCTGCCTTTGTCACGTAGTATCCATGCGTAGTGGTCGTAGAGGGACTATCTACGGTAGTGGTTATATAATCGTTGTCTTTTTTTTAAATCTGTGCTGCTGAAGCGTAGAGGGAGTAAACTCTATCTACGTGCTGAAGCTAAGATCACGTAGGTATATAGCACATAGTATATAGTGTATATAGGTACAGAGGTAGATACCTCTATACCACAGATTAGAATTTATTTAGATTGTACCTACCTACGTCAACTTCAAATCACAAATTAGAAAGTTTTCAAATCGCAACCCAAACGATCGGGTGATTATGAATTAATTTCATGATACTCTATTCAAATCACGAAAAATACGTGACATCGTCGACGTGACAGTCTTCACCAAGTTACAGTGCAACACTGCTTAAACAGATCCTATCACAAAAGCATGTTCGCAAATGTCGAATATTGTGTTTTGGTTAATTATAAACTGGTGCGTGACTGCAACGTGGGGGCTGGTCTGCTACAACTGCTCGAGCACGCAGGCTGCCCCGCCGGGGTGCGCCGGAGTCTTCGTCGGGCCGGCGCAACTCTTTAACAGCACCCGGAAACTCCTTGTCAATTGCACCGGAGGTATGTATGCAATTTTCAATTGAATGTCGCCGCCTCATAGTGGCCTAGGTAGTTAGCCCGACAGCTGATTAATCCGAGAACTTAACCACTTGGCGGCGACATGTATATAAATGATCGTCTTCCTCATAATGTCTCAACCTATGGTGCTCTTTAAGACCACCATAATATTTAATAGCGCGCGAATATTTTCGGGGCTTAATCGTGTAGTAATTTATTGCTATTTTACCTCGACGTTTCGACGACGTTTCAGTCATCGTGGTCACGAGAAGACTGATGGCTGGTACCCGTTCGCATCTTCGGCTGATAAGGTTTCAGACTACCCTCAATCAGCCATCACAAAGCACTATTAGGGTTGCGACACATCACACTGACAATGTCGAACGATAAGCCATGCGACTTTTTTCGACTCGAACAATTCTTGATGACCGGATCCCACGTTTGCGACATCGACAGTTTGAAACCACATTCCCGATTGAAATTTTTGTGTTTCTTAATTTCAACCACTTCACGCACAATTCGGCTATAATAATGGCGATCGTTGGCAAGTAACAATGTTTTCAAGTCGCGAAAGTTTAATATATGTTAGTACTGAGATTATTAGACACTTTGGAAAAAACCTACGAAAAGTGTAAATGATGCACTACGTGAAATTATAAAGTGGCTAGATAGTTATCATTCCCTATTCCTAGCGATAGACTATGCCATAAGCTAATTATCCTATAGGATAATTAGCTTATGGTGGTTTTAGGGCTGTATTCGTTCTAGGAAAGTATGCCGGAAGCATGCCGGCACTCGAACCCGCGACCTCTGGCTAATCTAAATAGGTTCTTAGAATAGAATAGAGTTAATTTAATAATTTGCATGTACCATTACAAAAATGTAGATGAGGTACATTGCAAAGTTACTCGATTTTAAATCAGATATTACGGTGATCCCCATAATAAACTCTAGATAGTTATTATCCCGCGAGCTGCTGACTTGGCAGATATCAGCCTTTCCTTCTAGAAATGGCTGATGAAATTACGCTACGGGATGTTTATTTTAAGTTAGCTCTTAGTATTTTCAATGTACTGAGTCACTCTCGGACTAACTTCTCTTAGGTCCACACGTGTCTACTAGCTGAATCCAATTCTCGAGAGGTTTGAATAAGTTTAATTTTTAAAAAGTCATTATTACGCTCTCAGCACTTAACTAGATGGTGTGTTTTAGGAATTGCGCATTTTAGTAACCCTGTCCAAGTGTCTAGTTAGTATTTTTAAATTTTTCGTGATGCGCATACTTTCGAGAAGGTAAACTTAAATTAATAAAATGAAAGTAGGTAATATAGTTTTTTTTTTTATTTGGGTTATTGACAGATAAGTTACACGCTTTCAGTTGGTCTACATATACTCTCTCTCTCTCTGAGAGAAGGCCTGTGCTCTGAAGTGGGACGTACCTATATAGGCTAGATAAAAATATAAGTAACAAATGCGATTACAACTAGGTTGGTCGTTACAGAGCATGGCATGTGCTTTGTGCGGTCGTGGAGGTCGCGCGCCAGCCCCGCGTGGATCGTGCAGCGCGGCTGCTACCGGTCCAGTCCTGAGGACCCTCTGGTCGGCACCATGGTTGAACCAACGAGGGCCATGGCGTGCAAACGTACCCGGTAAGTGCTCAGTTTTTGTTTTAGAGTGCGCCTGGGCCCTAATACACAGAACTATTACTAATCACGGTTTGCTATCACAATCGATATTCATTGCAAAGTCCATTTACCCACAACTCTATGAGTGGAGAGACTCGGCTTCGCAATGTAGCCGTGTAGAATTGTAGTAAAAATCTATGGTAGTTTTACGGAACTCGACCCCGCGGCGGCTTTATGTAAAGGCAATTCAGTGCATGAACGTAGAGATTATAAGTCCTTACTATCCACTTAGTTGTAGTTTTTCTCCATTGGAATCGTAATATTTATAACCGTATTTCCTGTGGTTACATCACCTTCAACAATCGTCTTGCTCTACTAATGTCTACATTTATATTTGATTGGAACTCTTTATAAACACGTACACACAAACAATAATTATAATACTAGCTGTACCCGCGTGGAATTCAGATTTTCTAATACAAACACTGTCAATCCCGAATCCCGATATTGTATTGACGATAGATTTTTTTGCATCGGATGAGTAGTAGATACCTACCTAGGTAGTTTTAGGAGTATGTACCTATCTCGTACATCTAAACTGTTAATAACATTAGTGTAGATTAATAGGGATCTACGTACTGAAAATTTACTGGGAATTTCAACTCATAAATCTCACGTGCGGCAATGTTATCTATTAAGGCCTGCGCGACGCAGACGTCTTCCAAGTACTTTTTTGGCCGTCGATATAGATCTGTTATACATTGTATTGAACAACGCACACGAAGGACTAAAAGTACCCCGTACAAAAAGTCCCTCAAGTTACCGAGGACATCAAGAGACCGGACTGGACAAAAGTTCGGGGAAGTCCCCGAAATAAATAGAACGACGACGGTATGTACTAGGCGCAACAACGCACACGACGGACTTTAGTCCGCATTGGTCCGCATTGAGCGCTAGATGGTGACGTACAGTCTGTTAGCTTTTAGAATATACCTCGGCTACTATCGGATATCGTAATAAGGTAAGGTTTATTTTGTATTGTTATTTATAACTTTACATAACTTTTCAAAATAGTGAAGAAAAGTTTTATAGAGAGCGGGAAGTAGTATTACACTCGTGTGCTTTCGGCGAAAACCGAAGCCTGCTTTAGAGCCCGAGGTATATTCTAAAAGCTAACAGTCTATACGTATCTATGCACGTCGATACAATGACGCAGGAAATCGACTGTAGTGTTAAGAGAAATTGAAAAAAGAACTCGTGTAAATTACAACACAACGTAATCTCTGAATATTTGCTTCCATAGCATACGCTTCACTCAATTTCCGGGAACATGTGTCCGCACACCGTATGCGTTGAGTCCGCGACAAGTATTCGGAGGACATTTTTAAGGGACAAAGTCCCTCGTCTGCGCAGGCCTTTATTCTACTATTCTGATAGTTTTATTCTGAATATTTCCTGCTTTCCTGAAGTAAATTCTAGGGTCGGCGGACTAAAGTACGTCCAAACACACATTTTTGAGGCACTGAAGAAAACCATATTATTACTCTATTGCATTTTTTGTCAAACGAGACCCGTGCCTCAGCAGTGGGGAAATACAAGGGTTGATATCGATTGCATCAACGATGAGTTTTCATGGAACAATCACATGAACATGCATTCATGTGTTTTACATTAATTTAGGGAACTGCTACCTAATTTAATTATGAGGTAAGTATTCCATGTAAGTATTCCATGTGTGTGGAAGGTATTCGTCAGACAATAATTTAATGTAAGGCTTAAGTCTGTGCTTCAGACCTAGCATGGACGTGACCGACCCTAGAAATAGCAGATCGACCCCCTTAGCAAAATTCGTAGTTTTGATTTTGTATTATCTAGTGCAGTAAGTATAGGCATCTCAGAGGGATGCTCATTTGTATTATATGAATGGTTATTAATTTCAGGTTATCCCATGCCGAATACAAACTATGTCTATGTAAAGCGGACTGGTGCAACTCTTCTATGAGGATCGCCGCTAGCCGCAATATATATCTGCTGATTGGCGCTATTGGTTTCGTATCTTGGAACTGGCTTATTGCGAATAGTGAAATTATATAGCGGTGGATTCCTATTTGCTCGCGTTTCATTCCTTCATAATTCTATGTTGAATCTAAGCTTTAACTAGTATGTAAGCAACCTAATTAACGTAGATTACAGGCAGTTAGTGTCCGATAATCTTGAGCGCAGAAATGCAATCAGTGATCTGAAATCTATATGAATGACTTTCACTGCGTCAGTTTATTTCTACGAAAAAGATAAAAAAAGGTGTGTGTTAGTGGGCCGCGTCCGCTGTGCGCGGGTCCTAACATGGCCGCTGGAAGGTACCCGCCGTGCGCGCCTAGCTCGCATGCATTTTTTTTCCACATGCAACTAGATTGGAAACGTCGGAAATTTTCCACTAGTTCTTCCACCATTAGGAATTCAGAACACTTTTTAATACAAAAGAGAGTTATGGGTGAGTCTTGTCGCAAATAGTTCAAACACTTGAATTAAACATCTAACAGTTTATTAATAGGCACCACAATAAATTATCATAAATAATAGTTAACATTAATTTGTCATCATGATTCATGAGTTCAATAGTCATGACAGAATACTGCAGTAGCTTATATTAAATTCCTTTTGAACTTATCCGTACTTTTGGGGTAACTCTTTAAAAACTAAATGTGAACACATTGTATGCTTACAGAACCTACCTATTCCTTGATTTCACTAGGAAATATTTATTTTGCTAAGGTAATTAAAGGGATCCTCCGCTTAAAAAAAACTGTGCATAGGTTTTTGGCTTTTCAGTCGCAGGGTTAGTCCATTTCTTCGAACCAAACTCTGATTTTGTCCTACATGATTCGACGGAGTCCCTTGCTAAATACAGAGTTCATCGTTCGTCATCATCATCGTCTTCCTCCTCGAGCTCATCAATTGCGTCAGCCGCATCGCTCGTCACGGCGGTTGCTATAAATCCTGCTATTCCAGTGTCATTCTTCTTTCCCTCCAAAAATTTGAAAATGTACTCTTCCACTTGTTCCTCATCAAATGGCAAAAGGTCGTCCAATCCTATTTGCCTTTTTGGCCGGCCCTTATTTGTGTAGTCGTTTTCATCACTATCTACAAAACCTTGCTTGTATATCTCCACTGGCACTTCGCTTCCGTCGCTCACATCGTACTTTATCCCGACATCTGTCTCTTGAATCTCTATCGAGCCAATGCCTTCATTTATGAGAGATTTTAAGTTTCGCCCGCTGTTAGTCCTAGCTTTGTCACTCTTTTCCACCTTTTTAACAACGTTTTCTTTGAGCGGGTGTAGGTGTTTAACTTCCTTAGTTTCATTAGGTTTCAGTATTTCATTGGCGGTTGCTTCTTTCTCCTCGGTTTGCTTCAGTTTGGTACTATACGTTTTGACTTTTGAGTGTCCTTGTATAATAAGATAGGTTGGTGGCGCCTGTGTGTTGGTATTGGACTCGTCTGCTGAGACAGCAACCGTGGCTTGTGTTGTGAAGCGCATGTGGATATACGGATCGAGAGTGTGCTTGTTTGGTTTGTCATGGAGATTGCTTATGGAGTTACTATGACTATAAATAGAAGGCTTTCTGTGCATCGGCGTAGTCGCGGTGGCCTTGCTTAGCGCGGGCGGGTGCATTGTTTGCATTGATTCCAGTTTGACAGCATCGGATTTTTGTTTTTCTTTATAAACATGAATGTTTTCCGATGCATGTGCGTATAATGCGTCTTCCGGTCTCTCTGGTCCATTGGTCAGGGGCATTGACATCATGTTATTGAACATTCCGAATAAGCCTTCTTCTGGCGTAGTTACTACTGAAGGGATCGTGGTCGTGGGGTGAAATGTGAAATACTCTGTAGTCGAGTCTTCCTTTGTATTAGTGGTAGTTGAAGTGGAGTAGTCCATTACAGTTTCAGTGGATACTTCAGTTTCACTCTCAGTATTTGTTGTTCCTTGTGTTGTAGTGTCTGGCGGTAAGGCGGTTGGCAGGAACGCGGGCAACACGAAGGGATGCGGCGTCAGCTGTGGCGGAGGAGGGGATTCTGACAACATCGGCCGGTAAAAAGAAAATGGATGTCTCGAAATTTCTTGGTGACCATGATATATGAAATTATTAGTGTCGTTATAGTTATTATGGTCGTCTATCGGGGTGGTAGGGCCCCATCCAGCATAGTCACTGCTGACAGCATTTGTTGGTTGGTTCGTTTTATTAATATTCAACGCTACATTCTGGTTCGTAGTAGAAGATTGATAGATCAGATTAGCCTCTTGTAAAGCGTACAACGAAGTTTGATGGCTTGGATTCATAATTGGGCCGCTCTCTACGGGCATCGGTCTCTCTAGCGGTCGCTCGGTACTTTGGGTATGCAGAGGGGTGTATGGCTTGTCATCATTTAGAATGAACAAAATTGGTTGAACTCCAGGTGGGGGGAGAGGGGGCGGAACGAGTATAGTCATCGGGAAGTTGTCCGTGAGCTTGTAGGAGAAGTTTTGGTGCTTATGCGAGGTCGGACGCTGGTGGCGGCGCGGAGGCTGGCGCGGGGCGACGCTTGGCTTTCTAGAGGATACGCCCAGCATGAGGACTTCGGACTTCCTCTCGGGGCGGCGCTCGTGCTCGTCGGCCCAGTAGTGCACGCGCTCGAGCACGGGCGGCTCATAGTCGTAGGTGGGGTCGTTGCGCAGGGGGTCGCCGCGCCCCGTTAGGGGCTTCCACTGCTCGAAGTCGATGCGCGGCGAGAAGCGCGCCGCTACGTCGCTGCGGCCCGATGTTTCGCTCGCGTCTGAAACGCACACAAAAAGCGTGGCTCACTTGATATAATCTCAAGATATTTAACAAGTATTCGTCGAGCGAATTGTGTACAGACAGTGTCGCCAACTCATCAAACTCTTACATACATGCACTCCGCTTGGTTCGACTTTAATTGGACTTTACGACAAAAAAGCTAGCTATCCGTTAGTCGACTGTATGTGTTTTTAGTATTTTTAATGGCTTATATATCGGCAATTATGATATTTAAGCTTATGAAATAAGCAATCATGATCAGACCGATTTTTGTAAGAACGTGAGTTTTATGTCGCTGTAGTATGGCAATAATTAAGATCACTTTTAGTGATAAATCCGGCGTCTCTACTCTTAGATTAAGACATATCTGTGTAATTTTTTTCGTCTATTTTTTCAACTCCCTTCTCTGCACGTGTAGTTTCAGGGATTGACTTACATGAAACATTGGCGATGTTGTCCAATGAAGCTGTGTCGAATCCGGGCGCTGCCGACGCAACGAGGCAGCATATTACCGCGGATGTCACTGGCAGCCTCTGAAAAAGAAAGTTTAATTGATAACTTTATCGCAACTACCTAATTGTAAGGCCCCAAATTGTCTTTTATGGGTTGCCAGATATAGGCATGCTCGTTACGTTTGCTTGATGTGTTGTTCGGAACAAATATTAAAAGAGCTGCGAGTTCCAGGCAATTAGGAGCGCACGTAGCATAGTTAATCGATGTCGAGTGTGTTGCCAACATCATTTTTGAAGTTCCGCTGAGTTGTAAAAATCTGTCAGAGTTCCTCTGTGCTTAACTTTTTCATGTCAATTAAATGTTTTACAAAATACTTTACCACCTATTGATTTCAGACGCTTTAGGTGTACCTACTCCATTGTGCTTTTAATATGTATGTAAGTAGGATGCTTATAAGCACTAAGTCAGTGCCTTGCAGAATTTATCAGTGAATCGGAAAAACTAGGGCCCAAAATTGTATCATTATCGTTGAATTTAATTTGTATGGTCTTTGACACTTGGAACGTAGGTCTATCTTCTACTAACCCTCTATCTTTTGAAACGTAGTGAGAAAATGCCCAATTGCTGGCAATTCAGAATAATTGTTTTGTAGTTGCCACCAATGCATTCAATTTACGTTAATTCGGTCAAGTCAGGAAGCCGTCAAAAACCGTTAAATCACTTTTCCCGTTTTCCATAACCTGAATCCGCTAGATCGGACGGAAAATCCGTTAAGTTGGCAACACTGTCGAGTTGTTAGTGGTTTTTGCTGCGCAAGCGCAGTTGTGAAGTGGCTCGTTAAAATGCCGCGGCGGCGCATAACAAAGACGGGCTAATTTAAAAAACATCCCTTGTACCAAATGCTTGCCCTCGATCGCAGCCTTTGGTGAAAATATATCAAATTTAACGACCTCTCTTGACGCTGTCAGTAGCATGAATTTGTGGTAGGTAAGTTGATTGAAATTATTCTTATGATTTTCAGAATTTATTAATATACTTACTATGTGGACGCTGATAAATATAGGTACTATGTCAACCCACACGTCCGCCATTTTGAGTAAATCGAGTTTCAAATTTCATGCATACTAAAACCTAGTTGGTTTAAGAAAATAGAGAGTAAAGCTTATTTGTACATGTAACTATACTATACACTATACTGTAGTGTCTAGTAAAGTTTCACGCCGAAAAAACCCGAAATACACCAAAAACTTTCTCGTTTCTCCTCGGTTTAACCGTCTTTTTTGTCCTGTTTCAAAGCGTTTTCACGTTCGAGAAAATAGCCCCTAAACACAATTTTTGACGTCGTTGACATGGATGGACAATTACTACCAATGGCTTGAGATAGCTACAAAAGCCTACAAACACAAAGGTTTCCTTTATATTGATATATCCTATAGTAGTATGGACTGCTAAAAATTGCAAGAACTTTGCATGTCGCTTGAAGTCTACTCGCGCGTACGTATGGAACTTTTTGTGTCGATAAAATAAAAATAAAAACACTTCGTGTGACAATACCGTGAATCTGCCATAATGATAGTGCTATGATATTGTACAATAAATTTAATAAAAATATAAAAAATGCAAATACATAAAAAAACAAAAACAAAAGCCAGGTCCAGCACCGTTTTGTAATACTGTATTGTCGCACTGAAATTTTAAAATTTGCTGATAAAGATACACTCGACACTTCATCAACCTTTAAACGCATGCACTCTACTCAGTCACGTTACGAGCGGTTTTGCAACTAAATTGTAAAGGTTCGTTTGCAGTCGACTGAACCCGAATAAAGCCGGTGCCTTACCGGCTTTATTCGGGTTCAGTCGAGTCTTTATACATCATCAATGATGATGTATAAAGAATGATGATTCATCATCATCTGAGGTTAAGTATATTTATCTATACCTCTATACGTGATAGTCATTCAAAATCGAATTACTTCGGTACGGCTGGCAAGCTTAGAGCCAGTTTCTGAATTGAGAATTTCGCTAAGTAAATACTTAACTGAGGTGCTGTCTCCACGAATTTCCCACAAGAGAGTGTGACAGAACGATACTTAAGTATTTACCTGAAATTCTCAATTCAGTAATTAATTTCGCTAAGTAATTTTATTACTTAACTGTAGTCATGTCTCCTCGAATTTCCCAGAAAAGAGCGTGGCAGAACGTTACTTAAGTAGGTATGTACTTAGTGAAATGCTCAATTCGGAGACCGGCCCTCAGTCACCAAAGCGCGATGCATTAAACAGATTTCAGTGGCCACCTACTCGTATTTGCTTTTTTTTGGCAAATATTAACCATCCATTGCCGGGTTTTCTGAACATTCTTCAGTGCCGATTTCGTAAAATCTGCAATGTGTTAAAATCGTCAGCGAATGCGCGAATAAGAATGCCATCATTAGATGTTTTATTCACTCAGTCCGAATCACTTACTTGAATTTTTGTCGGAAGAGTCCGACCACGTTTCGCTCTTATTGGCAGAGTTTGATCATGATGAGTAGAGACAAAGAGGTGTTTTGTTAGTTATTTGTAGGCTGCTCGCAGTCCAGGATATATAGTAAGTGCAGTGAAAGCAGCGCGTGTTAAGAATGCTAAGCCATCGTTACACGTCGGGAATTCAACTTGGCTGTTTTGCATCTAATTTGTCATTTTCCTACGTCCTTTCACTCTTATGTATCAATATCACTATGCTGAAGTACAATATACATAAGGGAAATTCCAAAGCGTATCGTACGTAGCCAAACTGTTGACCGTTTTGAGGTGTGTGATGAACTGATGACCTATGAACTTTCCCAACGCGTTTCTTGTCTTAGCCGGCCCGTTAGCAGAAATGTTGAAGCCCAACTGCAGGGCCTCACCCCGATAAGCTCATAAAAGTCTGGCACTGAATACTGAAATCTCTACTTTGCATTTAAACATTCGTTAATTGTAACATCATGAAAACTTTGTATTTACTCACATCTTAAAGTCAAGTAAAGTAACTACTAACTTATAATTAGGTAGGTAGGTACCGACCATTTCTTGAAATGTCAGATAAAGTGTGGGGCGCTTTGGGTCTGTGTATAAAAACGAAAGATCAGAAAAGAAAAAGAAGGAATTGATTAATCTATGCGTCCACCTTCTTTTTGTGTTCTGAGGGTCCAACAGTGGACAGACAAATGCCTAAAAATTATGTAGAGTATTTGGCTACCACGGATGTCAATGTCAATGACATCCGTGTTGGCTACATTATTATTTACCGCCTTTGAAAAAGGAGGAGGTTCTTAATTAGACGCGTACCTATATTACTTTTTTACTATCTTCTCGCATAACTTCGTCAAATCTTAACCGATTTCGTAATTGTTTTTTGTTCGAATAAATATAACGTCATATTGATCCTATTTTAAATTGAGGACGATCTGATGAAGCCTTCAGAGACAGAGAACGCAACTGTTCATTGGACACCAGCAAATAAGGCCCAATGGCAGCAAATCAACGAAAGTGGCATCTAAATTCAAAATAGGGAGGTATTGTAGAAGTTTTGCGATTAGACCCGTTCAATATATAACTATGTACCTATGAGTATCGCGAATCATTAAGAAATACTATTGTAGAAGTATATCTTGGAGTCGGTGCCCAAAATTTATGTGACGGTCTGGAACTTGGCAGCGATTCCAAGATATACCTTTAGTGCCTCTGTGTACTGAAGTCGGTTATTATTTTTTTTATTTAGTTTTCAGCCTATTGCGTGTCCAACCCGGCGCTGATTCCCATTTAGTGTGGACCCTCCAAGTCCCGCTACAGGATTATATCCTATACTACATTCTCTAAATGCAAAAGTGCCAGAAACCGTTGGAAAACACTGACTTTATTCAGACACGTTTTACATCCGCTGCCGCTTCGAGTCCACGCGAAATAAACGCATTAGGTCTAGGCGTGGAGGTATTAAAATAGTTATGGTTATGGTTAAAAGAACAATATGTACTAACACTAGAATAAGATTACTAACAAATCTATATGAATTTTTTATATTTGAAATAAATGAATTGAATTGAATTAAAAACATCAGCTGTAGAAGTCGGTAGGTACGAGTACGCTCACACTGTTTTGTGCATCTTTGTCTTACAGTCTCTAGTTTTTCCTTTTTAGAAAGATAGGTACATGAAGCGGGGTATCGTCCAGGGCCATCTCTGGATTGGACCCGTAGTCCCCCCTTGACACTAGACACGGGTCTAAACTTAGTATGACAACAATGTAGATTTGCGCCGTTTCGTTTGACGACCTCTGTGGCGCAGCGGTAGCTGCCTACCATGCGAGAGGTCCCGGTTTTGAACCCCGGCTGGGGACATAAAAAAACCCTAGGTCTTGGATGTTTACATGTTAGTGATGTCGTTGTTTCTGGTTCCCACGACACAGGGTATCCTAGTTTGGGGCCAGAAGCAATGTATGGGCCTGTATGTAAATGTTATGTTATGCGCCTCAGTCATATTATTGTTACTCTGCCGAAAAGTCCTTATGCCAAGTGGTAAAAATAATGCGCTCCACAGTACGAATAAAAGCGTGACATCCGACTCGCTTCAGCTATCATTTCAGCAATAAATGTATTTCAACCGTCTTGGAAAGAACACTAGGGTGATGGTGTCAAACCACCGTCGCCTGTTTCTCGTTAGACGAACGGCGATGCCTCTATGGTCCCATGGCCCTCGTATCGAAATTTCTCCGTCATTTTTGAAATATCAGAATTAAAATAAATTATGTAACTACAGGAAAATAAAACACAAAAAGAAGAACAGCCAAAATTTCAGATTTCTAGTCCCAACGGTTTGGGCCAAGCGTTGATGAGTGAGTAAGTCGAGACTTTTTTTTATCCATTGAATTAGATGGAGTGATCAAGAAAAACAATGTGAATGAAGTACGAGTATTTGATACAAGTTCCGCGCAGTTAGCTTTATACTGTCCCTAAAGAAATTCTCTACGTCGGCTTTATTACCTAGGTGCTTATATATTTTTTTAATTCAGCCTCTATTCACCCCGCTAAAGGGAAGAGGCCTTCTCTCAGAGAGAGTATATGGGCTTAATTGCCGCGCGCCGCCACCGCGGATAGGAAATTTTGAGCGCTAAGGTATTGAATATTTCATTTAAACAGGTTTCTTCACGATGATTTCCTTCACTGTTAGCAACAGGTATTGCTACCACAACTTCACAAATGCACCCGAATTAGACAAGATTAAGTCTGTAATTGTAAAACGTATTTGATGTTTTTTGGTGTAATTAATTGTGTACCCGAAATAAATCTTTTATTTATCTTTATTTTTATCTTTATATGGGATTCGACCCCACGACTTCCCCAATAAGAGACCGGCCTTCTCTCGTTTCGCTACCACCGCCAATCTTTACTACTAGTCGCCTACTACCTTTTTTTAATTGCAAGCACAGTAAGCTGTGTAGTAGTTCTTAGACAAAACCGCCATACCAACGAACGTGTTTCACAGTTCCGGGGACAGAGACACATACATACGGACTCGCGACAAGCCAGCACGTTCAACAAACATTTGTTCGGACGTGGCTTTCCATTTCTAATTTTATTGCCAATTGTGGTTAGCCCCTCTGGCGTTTTGCTGGTTAGAATGAAATTTTATTGACAGGTCCTGCTTGAACCACGCAAACCTACCTGTCGTATCAATGCCTACATATTCGTAGTTGGCGACGCACTACGCATTCTTATAAACATGCAGGTTTAAATATGTGATGTATATTGAAAGCATGCACCGGACGGTTAAATTGGCGTCTATCTATGGTTTGAATATAAAAAACACCATTTTCTTAAACTTCATGTAAATTGCAACACAACGTAACCTTTGCTTCCATAGCGTGCACTTCTCTACATTTCCGGGCAACAAATGATCGCCCGCATACCGTGTGCGTTGAGTTCGCGGTAATTCTGCGGCGGACTTTTTATTCGGAAAAGTTACGTTCGTCGTCTGCGCAGGCCCAAAATCATCTCTTTACGTAAATACTTAGGCCAATGTTATCATGGTCAATGTTACCAATAGAGTTTAGTCCATCCAAGGGGCCTACATGCAATTATTAGTACTACTGTAGAAAGAGATAGCTAAATATAGTTGTCGATACGATAGACAGCTAAGAGTAAAATAAGGAGGAGGGGGGCGCCGTATGAATCTCGCCCAGGGCGCTGGTAGTGCTAAAACCGGCACTGGTTTCCTTTCCACCAGTTTGTGATTGGTGGCCGTGGCGATCGGGCCAACTTCACAATTTACGGTTTCGGTTTGAAACGCACGTTATTATGAGTCGCACATACCTATGTCATTTAGTTAAATTACACAGGTCCAGTGATGTCCTAAAAAATCTGCAATCACGGGAAAATCGTAACTTATTTTATAAGATATTTTACGGTTATACTGCTTTATATTTTAACCAATTATATAGGTATAGTCAGTTGAAATTTTCACAGAATATTACGCTAGGCATTTCATTCGTATTTCGTGTTAGCACAGTGCGAAATTTCGTAATTCGATAAAAAAAGTCAAGTTGAGGACGATTGCACGCCAATAATAACCAAGTTGAAGTGGAGATGGGCAGGGCTTGTGTTCAGTCGGTGGACTAACCCACGGTTTCTGCTACGCTAACAAGCCGTTAATCTACTGTTTACAACAGTCAGTTGGCCAAAGTGCATACAAAAAAAACATTTCACACACTGAACTGTTAGAAACCAGTTAGGTACTAAGACTTTTCTATTGATCTTTTAAATTAAATATTGCGTTAATTAAATTTTAAGTAAAATAAGTACTTTTTGATAATAAATCATATTTTACTAGTGAAAATTTAAAAACATGTTTACAGTGATTCTAACAATCTGTTATAAAACTCTAGGTACACTTAATTGATAGACGGCACAACCTTTACGTGCGTTCAAGTTACCGAGTTATGCGACTAAAAAGTAAAGGTCGATGTGCTGTTAGCGGGCAATACGCAATAACAATAAATTCATATTGATGCCAATTATAAATCAGTTGCGTTTATTTCGATTTATTCGTGTTGTAGTAATTAGTGATTTCCCTTACGTATGTTCGCTTAGGCCCCCTGTAGTATACATTAGGTACCTCTAATATACGAGTCCATCCCATGTAAATAGCAGTGAAAATAAAAAAAACTTACATTTCCGACGAGTTTAATTATTTAATACGAAAGACTTATTAACAGACTCGACGCCATGATACTACGAGCGGTTTTCCCACAGATATAAAATCATTTTAGAAAAATGGCTTGAAACTTCGTTACACTTTAGTTTATTACTGAAATGTAGGATATTTTGTTAATAATGAATGTGTCCTCATATTATGGAAGAGGATTTAAAAATCTTTTGTCATGACTATTTCCACCAAGACTGTATAAAATCAGTTGAAGCGTTTTATCGGGGTGCGTGCTGTGTGGTGTCGGCCTAGAGAATAGATCCAACCCATTTCTTCCCGCGGATGTCGTAAAAGGCGACTAAGGGACACAAACCGGGGGGTGGGCAGCAGCGCCCGTTCTACTGACCGCGCTAAAAGTTTGAAAATCAGGAAAGTTTTTTGTATTTCTGTCTAGGGAAGCTCTTTCCGCTACCTAGTACGTATGCGCTTAACAGTCTATACTGCACGAAACTTAAACTACGGTCGTGGAGGCGTGTTCATGGCAGCCATAATATTAACATTTTTATGGTTGATAATAAGATTCATTATCCGCCATTACCACCTCACAACATGCCGCGCGGCGCTCGAGCAGTCGAGCATTCCAATTTTCGTTTACACGACAAAGTCTCCACTGAGGCAGCGGTGATAGCGGAGCGGTAAAACGCCGGCTCCGCAATCGTGGTCGTGGGTTCAAATCCCATTATGTACCAATGGCTTTGTTTTGTAAGTTATTAACATTTGTGAAGTTACAGTAGTAATACCACTCGAACGGTGAAGGAAAACATGGTCAGGAAACCCTAGTGTAGAAGTGTTAACATGCCTCAGCGCATGCGACGTACAATAGGCCGACTGTGAGGCTAACTGCGGAAATCTCACGTCTAACTAAAATCTTGTCTAAGTGTCCACTAATAATCTTTTCCTGTCAAGTCAAAGTCGCCCGTAACGTCTGTGAGCAGAGTGCACGTATGTAAAGGTCTGCGTGCTGTCAACTTTTCATGGAGTTTGCACTGAGCCGTTCAGACTCTGTATTGACAGAACCCTAGACTCTACGTTTATCAGCGAGCAGTGTCTGCCGAAACACATCTCTGCCCTCCAGAACCAAGTAGTACGAGTATGTCGATGTTGCTGCGACTGCTAAGCTGAAGCGGACTTGGGCGGTGAACCGTATGTGCCACGTGAGCCATATGGGCCCAGACAGGTGGGCAAAAATTGACACTGACTTGGTTACATGTGACGGGTCTAGCAAACGCGGACGACCCAAGCTGAGATTGAAATGAAAAATGGTTGTTCACTATCGCAAAAATAGTGAACTACTTAGGTGAATTATATAACTACGCTATGCGATATTATTATCGCATAGCGTAGCTATATAATTATGCTTATGCATATGCTCAGGTAAATGCTGGCGGGTCTTCTTCACTATCATTTTACCGGGTTCGCAGGAGGTGGCTTCTAACAGGCAGGATTGGTGAACGCAAAGAGAGGCGTTTGTTCAGCAGTGAGACACAATTACGGCTGCTTAAAAGCAATTAAAAAATATTTATGTCCCGTTAGAACCTGGTCCATATGTAGTCATATCTAGTTAGCTATGTCCAGCAGTCGACTACATAATATAGCCTGAAGAAGAAGACGATATCATATCTAGTTAGCTAATGTAATGTTAACCTGCCTATGTAAATACAGTCTACAGTTTTGTATCTTAAGCTAAATAGCTTAAGATACAAAACTGTAGACTACAAATTATTAAATTTTTACTATTAATGTAGGGCCGCATCCAGACACGTGTAACGTAGTGTAACGACTAATACAACGCGATTCCTGTGTGTGAACGGCACTAAGAGCTTTACATTTAACGCTCGTAGTGCCCTCCACGCACAACATTACTCAGCAGCCGTTACGCTCGACTCATGCTTGAAGAGTGAAAAACCGTTCCGGTGAATTTGAAAACACTCCTTCTTAACTCCTCGTTCTCGCTCATCCCGTTGACGTTCCTCCAGCCTTCGTTCTCATGCACCATAATTATGTTAATAAACATCCACACTTTTTTCTTGCGCATTGTGAAAACACTCCTCTGCCCTCCCCCACTATTACACACTTTGAAAACCTATATTTCTCAAATATTTCAGCAAAAAATCGTCCGAAACGACGTTATATTGTTTAACGTTTGGTAAAATGTGAAATGATGCAGTTAGTAAATATTCTAAACTAGCTGACCCAGCAAACTTCGTACTGCCTAACAGTCGATTCCTCAATTTTTTTTATTTTTTCTCTCCGTAAGAACCATCCTCGTAGTTCAAGGAATATTCTAAAAAAAGAATTAGCGAAATCGGTTCAGCTGCTCTCGAGATTTGCGCTTACCAACACATTCAGCGATTAATTTTTATATTAAAGAGATAGCCTAGCTGACCCAGCGAACTTCGTACCGCCTAACAGTCGATTTTTATTATTCTTTCCGTAAGAACCATCCTCGTACTTCAAGGAATATTCTAAAAAAAGAATTAACGAAATCGGTTCAGCTGCTCTCGAGATTTGGCTTACCAACACATTTAGCGATTCATTTTTATATTATAGATTACTGACGTAAATTGTGCTAATCATCTGTTCGTGATATATCAAGATATCGCATGCGGGTGTCTAAAATGGGATTTACTAGACTACAGGCATGGAAACCAGTTTTTCGAGTGAATAATTACTCACACGCTTACAAAAACACGTATTATTTGACGGTGAAAGTTTTTGACAAGTTGATAAAGAAGGTTCTTCGACCTCTTCCGCCAATATGCTTCTTTTAGCCGACTTGAAAAAAGAGCAGGTTCCCAGTTCCTCTTATTTTTTATGACCTATTTCATGCAGTCAATCATTGCTAAAAAGGACCTCAATAAACAGATATTGACGTTAATATGAGATACTAACGTCAAGATCTGTTTATTTTATGAGTTTGATGATATCCATTTTGGAAAAGCAATCATGGACACGACCATACTGTGACAAATAATACCATCATCGCTTTAAACTTTTTTTTTTGTATCTCTGCTAGGAAAAGACAGGGTTTATGTGCAGCGTATTTCAATCCCGGTTTATGGGATTGTAAAACAAAATTGACAATACGTGCAATACTGTTCATAGATGTATATTAATAGGTTATTTATAAGACGAACATTTCAACTAATAAGCGTTTTCTAATTTACTGTAAGACATTGGAAGTTGGTATCATCGTTTTTTATTTCGCCTTTAAAGTAGGTTGAAAAAAAAAAGTTCTTTCCCAAATTCGACCCTTTGAATCTTGAAAGTGGGTGAGTTTTTTAAATATCATGTAGTCTACGAGAAGGCGGGCGCGGCAGGCGTGGGAACGGCGCAGGCGCAGCGCGGCGGCGGTGGCGGCGGCGCAGACCGAGTGGCGCCACGGGCGGTTCGGCACCCACGCTCTGCGCTGGATCATCTCTGCGATCTTCGACCACTCTACAACGGAACGCCATAACTCACTTATCTTTATTGAATACATATTTTGTACTTATATGGCAAATTATAGTGCATATTTTCGCTCATACATCAACCAATGAGACCTACATTAAGTCGGTCGGTTACTCAGTAGGTACACTTAATCATCGAGATCTATAATAATGTAACCTCGTATCCAGGTTATTTATTGTAAAAAATAGGTATCTGAGAAAGCTTTCTATTTAACAAGCGTCATAGGGTCTCATTGACAATAAACGACGATTAGTCAGAGGTAAATTGACTTACCGTTTGTAAAACTGAATGTGCTTGTGCATTGAACATTACTTAGGGTAAAGCGATGAAACTACAAAATTAGGCAATAATTTCTGCAGTTAAGTCGAAGCTGCAGCGACGTGGGCGCAGGGAGTGAAATATTAACACTTTCACGACACTTGGACTGAGTCGATGACCCGTGTCCAAGGCGCCGGTATAGCCCACGCATCCTTGCGTCTGGTATTCAATGGTCTCGTGAAGACGTGTGGGTACTGCCAGACAGGAATGTCCGGTAAACACAAACCGCGTAGACGCGTTGGCGAAAGTCCAACCCCAATGTTGTTGGGTTTGCGAACTTCATTGACTTCTATACTCGTAGTATTAGGAAGTACTGTAGAATTCATTGAAACGAACGGAAACGACGATCTTTGCTCGCCTCCAGTCGTAGTGTGTAAAAGCGACCTGCGAGGTACGTACGAACTCTACTGTCGCGTGTGCTGTACTGACGACAGTCTGACCCATCGAACTATTAGTAAGAAAACAAATCAACTGCTCGGTTTCTGTATTCCACCCGTTACGGGTAGATTTTGGAAGAAAAGCTTGACTTCAGGCAATTCTAAGTAAGGTGGGATGTCTTAATTCGGTCTATAAACTTCAATCAACTCCATAGTAACTAAACTTTGAACCAACAATTAACCTACCGCACCCACATTTTTAGTAGATTATATACCACAAATGTGAGTATGGTAGATTTCTCAAGCTGAGGGTTTCTCTTTTGGAAATCATCTTCATCATCAGCCATTTGTCGCCCGTTGCAGGACCAGGCCTCCCTCATGTTTTTCCAAAGTTCCTGGCCTTGTGCTGGCCGCATCCAGCGACTCCCTGCTACCATAACCAGGTAGTCAGACCATCTGGTGGAGGGCCTGCCCACGCTGCGTCGTCCGATCCGTGGTCTCCAGGTTTGCAAACATTCTTTTGAGTAGTTAGGTATCGCCCATACTCTCACTCTATGTCTGAGCGACGGACAGTGCCCTACAGTAGATTTACTGAACGTGTTATTGAAGTGACGTAGAATTTCAGTATTATCAATCTAAACCACTTCCATAGATATTTTTAATACATATATCATGACGATTTCAAGATTGTACAGAAAACAAATTGAGCTGTGGCATATTGAAAGTGGTTTAATATACCTAATACTGGTGTCAGATTTTTCGCTATTTTTTCGTCTCACTTTTATCCTGGAACTTACATCCCGCGGTCGCACACTGCACATAATTTCCCGCAAATCAGTGCCCTATAAAAATAGGCATGAGTAAGGATTGCAAGTTTGGCACACTTCGCAGTGTCAATCCATTTTCAACTGCGGCTGCTCTGTGTGGTGCATTATCCGTAGTAGCGCGTTAGTTCATTCGATGCAACATATCTTAGACCTGTGCTATATTACGTCTGGCATTTATGTAATAGATAAAGTATAATAGGAAGAATAAGTTAGTTTCATCAATATGCATAATATTTTGCAAAGTTTTATAACGTAGAAAATGCATATTTTATTTTATTGCCTATTACGTAAGGTTTTATGCGCGCACGCACGCGAAATGTAAGCGCGGCACCGCGTTGATGTCTTTTATATAAAGCTACGGTCGGCGCTTGCCGCCCGATAAATCCGTCGCGTCGCATACATTGATTTAGCCACGGTGTACTGGCCCTACACTCTAATACTCACATAGTTTTTCAATAGTATGAAATAAGCACGACAATGGTTGATATTTGCATCAATTTGGTAGTCTACAAAGCAAAAGCAGTACTATGTCATTCCAGAGGCGTAACCCGCGGAAATTAAATAGGCATCTCTCGTGAAGATCGAACCGCGAGAGGCGCTGAGTTAAGTAGGACGGGTTATTGCAATTGCAATGCGATTGGTTACCAGACTACCGATAGTGTGAATGAAACGACCATTACCGGACCAATATGACTCTATTGAGCAACTATGCATTTCAGAGACCCACCCCCCTGCTTTGTTGTTTCATGGTATAATATTTCAATTATATATCATCCATTGTCCATTTGTAACGGCTCACATTTTTTATGTTTGAAACTTGTACTAAAAGAACTAAAGTTAGGTATGAGTAACTATTGGCGTTGTAGGTACCTACAGATTGGTCAAACCTTTTTAACACAGGTTACGTATTTTAGTAACCAGAACCGGTGTGCGTGCGTGCAACGACTTATTAACGTTGATGAAGCGAAGGTGATCTGTCAGGATCGTGGTAAGTGTCAGTCCCTGGTCTATGCCTACCCCTCTGGGATACAGGCGTGAGGTTATGTATGTACGTTTGTATATATTTTGTTATGTAGCCTATAAACGTGCCACTGCAGGACACAGAGTTATATACAACTTTACAAATGTACCTAACTTGTAAACAAAGTCATAGGTACATTGCCCGCACTGAAAGCGCACTGAGAACCTGGGGCTCTCGCTTCAGAGTCCATTGTTCTACTCACAATAGACTCTGAAGCGGCTACCGCCGCTCTTATATTTATTATGCCGCATTTATATTTATTATGCCGCATTTATATTTAGCAATAAGGGAAGAGCTATTGCATTGATAAACAAATCCATCAGTGTGATAACAGCCACACAACACAATCTCTCATTCTATTCTTGACTAGATCTTCTGATAATATTAACAAACCATACGACATCATAAACATGAAAACCCACCCAGACTGATGAAACCGTTAGTGTAAATAAAAGTACGGCCTCCCTCATTGGAAATCGAACCCACAATCTCAGACTTGTTAGTCAAACATTTAACACAGACCAACGCGGAAGTTACTTTGACGATGTCTGCTCTTGATAGGCCCTCCCTGTCAGGCCAACCCCGCGATCCCCATTAACCTTTACACGAAAATTTAATATGGTTAAATTAGCTCACCCAATCCATGTTCCCGATCGAGTAGGCACTGACTGCATAGAACACTAACACTAAAACGTCGTACTTGCGCGGTTGGTAGTTGCGTGCGCAATGCGTGCCCTCACTGTGCTCGACGACTTGCGCAGGCGCAAACAGTAAGCGCGTCTCCCGTACGCCGTCTGCGACTCGTCTGCCGGCGGCGCGTCATAGTGCACGGCCCCCGGTCGCGTCCGTCAACACTGGCCGGTGCCACGGGGGGAGGAATCCAGATTAGCGGAGTACTCAGAGAAGTTCAACGGAAAATTCGGATGGATTGGATTAGGTTTAAATGGGGACGGCTATCGCTCGGGTCTGACGATTGACGAATAAGGCGACAGTTCCATTCCTATAACGTGGAAGCTTTCGCGTGAAGATTCTAAGGGTTGTATGGAAAATAAACGAAATATTAACTCAGAAAACTGTCTTGTTTTTAGGGTTCCGTACCTCAAAAGGAAAAAACGGAACCCTTATAGGATCACTTTGTTGTCCGTCTGTCCGTCCGTCCGTCTGTCAAGACCCTTTTTCTCAGGAACGCGTAGAGATATGAAGCTGAAATTTATATCAATTACTCAGGTCTACTGTCCCTTGAAGCTGTGAAAAAATCAAACTTCTAAGCCAACGCAATCAAAAGATACAGCCGTTTATGCCGCAAATTTTCGACACTTGCAAGGGAATCAAAACCTACAGGGTGCTTCCCGTGAACTCAGAATCTTGAAATTTGGTACGAAGCAACGTCTTATAGCATAGATAAAGGAAAAATTACGAAAACCATAAATTTTTAGTTACATCACATAATATATTTTTTTTAATAATTTTAAACTTACTACCCATTTCCTCATAAACGCGTAGAGGTATTAAATTGAAATTCATACCAAATACTCAGGTCTATAATACAGGTTTGTACGGAACCCTCGGTGCGCGAGTCTGACTCGCACTTGGCCGGTTTTTTTGTATGATAATTAGGAATTTAAAACTTATGTTGTATGGTTTATAAAATAAATAATTAAAGATTTAAATACACAGGTTTTTAAACTTTTGCTTAATACCAAATAAATAACAAATCGATGTCAATATCTCATTTACATCTATATTGAAGGGGTTTCCATCTTTTATCAGAGGTTTGCAACCAGTTCAGCTATCTAGCTTTTTGAGTTTGCCAATACAGGCAAGGAACACTGTTGAAACCACTGTTGTAGGTTGTGTAGTCAAGATCATGATCTTCTTCCCGGAATCTTGCCCTTACGAATATTAATTATTCCATAAAACGTGGTATGTCGCTCGTAGCCCCAGCTGCCTGAGTGATCTTAAACGATCGCGAAGGCTAAGCAACACAGGGCGCATTCAGTGCATGGATGGGTGAACGTCTATGACTAACGCTAGTGGCATTTTTCCGAGCGGTACCGTGCTTCGCAAGCCACGTGAAGCAGTTGGTGGCGGCTGCCGTCAATAGATGGCAATCGTTGAGCCAAGTCAGAGGCCTAGGGCGGCTTGAAAACTTCTGACAGTAAGAGCAGCCACTGTCTTTCAAGCCTCCGCAAATCCGGACTTGGCCCCCGTGGGGGAGTATAGCCTATACCTTCCTCAGGGAAGAGACCCGTGCCCCTCGATGGGGACATAGTATATTAATTTGATGATGATGACGTGGTATATACTACAATATAAAAATGAGTCAGTAGGTAATCGAGGTACCTATAGTTTGAGGTGTTAAATAAATTCGATGGAATCAATCCACAAGTATATCGCGAAACACATTAATGTCGCAGGAGTTCTTTGAGCGCTCTAGATTTGTTCCCGGCATAAAATGTAGGTACAAACGATGTCATTTATAAAACACGATTCCTTTCAGAGGCAGTTTAAATAATCTATGATAAAGGGTAAACTTAATCACAGCTTTTTACACTGCCTCTGAAGAGTGTTTTAAAGGAATTGTGTATTTATAAATAAAACAGTGTTAAAAAATAATCTTCAAAACGAATAGAAGAAATTACTTTTTGTGACAAGGCCGTAGTATGTTCTTTTACGCCAAAAAACTACTGTGTTTTCACTTCAATTTCCTTTTTAGATGTCCGTACCCAAAGGTCCGTAATGTCTGTCTGTCACCAGGCTGTAGCAAATGAACCGCGATAGCTAAACAGTTAGCGTTTTTCATGGATTATCTATTTCTGTTTCCGCTATAACATTCCTAAACTTGATATGAAATAAAGATTTAAGTGTTCTCTATGACAAACGTGATTTTCTTGCTCAATAATAAAAATCTCTTTAATAAAATGACGATAGGTTTGAATTATTGGCTTGAAATATTCGCAGAATATTTACTTCTATATTACAGTATATTTTTTATACAATATGAATATGGCACCATATGACTATGTATCCGAAATAAAATTATATTCACTTTATGAGTAAACAATTAAATTAATAACAGTACGAATAATAGTGCGAATGGGTTAAAGGGTAAGGACCCTTTGACCCATTCGCACTTCGATGTTTTTTAAGCGCTCGTGGCCTAGTCGAACGGAGTCAATCACTTCGGTGCAGGATAAGTGACCGTCCCGTGACTACCGACAGCATAGTTTTGTAAATTTGTGACGATAAACTGAGAACAGTCGATTTTCCAAGCGAATTTCAGACATGTGCTGACTTATCATGTGATAATTTTTCACACAGAATTGTTATTGACAATATGTACAGTAATATCGTTTATACTTTGCAGCAGGCTGCCTCTAAAAGTTATGTAATGAATAGACATGTACAACAGTCACACTCCCTAGCCAGAGAGAAATACCTATTGTGGACTCAGGCTGGTAGGCCACAGTCTGGTGCTACTTATGAAGACATGCGTCTTAGCAGAAATATTTTTAAATCAAGGTTAAAGTGGTGCCAGAATAATCAAGACCAAATAAAAATGGATATTCTGGCATCACTCCGCTCTAAAAAAGATTTTAAAGAATTCTAGCAGAAGACAAATAAACTTAATGTAAGGCCAACCGTGTCAGACACGGTTGCGGGTGAGAGAGACCACCAAAAGATACCAAACACTTATCGCCAACACTTCGCTCTCTCATCTTCTCTTGGTCGGTCTGACGGGCTCATTGGGCGGACGGTGAGTGGCAAGGTGACTTTACGGTTTTCGGCGAAAGAGGTTTTTCATATAATAAAAAACATGACCAAAGGTAAGTCGCCTGGCCACGATGGTCTATCCATTGAGCACCTCCAGTCTGCGGGGAAGCATTTGCCCAGCGTGCTGGCCCTCCTCTTTTCAATGTGTCCCAATCACAGCTACCTTCCGCAGGACCTCATGAGAACAGTGGTAGTGCCCGTGATCAAGAGTAGGACAGGAGATATAGCGGACAAGGCAAACTACCGCCCTATATCTTTGGCAACGATCTTGGCCAAGGTGCTTGATGGTTTGCTCAATAGATGTCTGAGGGAGACCTTTCAGTTTCATCCTGCTCAATTTGGATTCAGGCCGGGATTATCTACTGAAAGCGCGATTTACAGTTTGAAGCAAGCCGTCAAGTACTATACTAGTAGGAATACGCCTGTCTATGCTTGTTTCCTGGACCTCTCTAAGGCCTTTGACCTAGTGTCTTATGATGTCTTGTGGAGGAAGCTGTTGGATACTGGGGTGGATCACGGAGTGGTGGCTTTGTTGCAATATTGGTATGCTAAGCAAACTAGTCAAGTTAAGTGGCAGAAGTCGTTATCGGAATCATATGGGTTGGAGTGGAGTGCGGAGGTCTCAGCTCTCCGATCCTCTTCAACCTATATATGAACGATCTGGGGCATTATTACGTAAGTATCCACTGAGTTGAGTGACGTTGATTTTTACTTTTTTTTAAGCTACTCCGGCTGTCAAATGCATAATTTTTTTGACACTTACTAGTCGCCTAAATGGTTCACTCGATAGAGTGGAGTGCTACGTAATAGGAGGGCTGATCGTAGAGCTCAGCTGCATGCATGCTGAGTGTCATGTGGATGGTATTGCCATAAACAATATCAGCTATGCCGATGATATGGTGCTGCTGAGCCCTTCGATCAACGCACTCAGAAAAATGATAAAAGTGTGTGAAAATTACGCTTCAACTCACGCAATGTGTATAATGGAAAAAAATGCGAATTAATTATTTTTAAAGCAGGTCGTAAGAGCCCTAATGTTGTACCGTCAGTTAATGTTAACGCAGTCCCTTTAAAAAGAGTGTCCCAATTTAAATGCCTTGGACATATCGTGACCGAGGAGCTCCGAGACGATCTTGACATAGAGCGTGAGCGCAGGGCGTTGTCGGTCCGATGTAACATGATCGCCCGCAGGTTTGCTAGGTGCTCAAAAGAAGTAAAACTAACTTGTTTTAAAGCTTACTGCCAATCTTTTTACACCTGCAGCCTGTGGGTGAACTATTCGCAAAGGGCCTACAACGCCCTGCGCGTGCAATATAATAATGCTCTCAGGATGCTGTTGGGACTGCCTCGACACTGTAGTGCATCCAAGATGTTTGCAGAGGCACACGTGGAGGACTTCCGCAAACGGTCAGCTTCGCTGATACACAGAAACCGGGCCAGTAATAACAGCATCTTGAGGACGCTAACTGAAAAATATGACAACCCGTTTCTGCGTCATTGGGTTAAAATACATGTTTTTCAGCCAGTGATATAGATTTGGGTCTGCTTCCAATGTAAGACTCCATTTATTTTATTTTTATTGAGCTATAACCCTACAACCTATTTTAATAATTAGCAAACTTTGTCAAAGGATGATGGGCACAAATGTATGGAACCTGGTCCTGGCACCAATCGGAATGAGTAATACGTCGTTGGAAAGGTATTTTTTTGTAGAATAAGAATAATCGAAGCGCTAGTCCCGATTTTCTGTCCAATTTGAGTAATCATACGTTAAAAGTTTTTTTTTATTTAATTTTTTTTCTGTTGTTTTAATTCTTTTTGATATTTTTTCGACATTGTATATCGATTTTAATTACAAATGATCAGCATTGATTATTATATTATCATTGTTTGTTTATTATCGAAGTAAATAAAACAAGTTCAGAGTAAGTTTTATCGTTTAATGTGTTTCATCCATGATAATGTTATTTAAAAATAGTGCTGGTTCAGTAAAGCCTTCATGTCTAGCATATCCTAAATACCACACAATAGATATAATATGCGCACAGGAACCTATCGTGCGGCGTCCTGTCAAACATGTGCAATAATGTTGTAATATGTTTCTACTATTTCTGTCTAATAATATATAGCAAAAATATTGTTTTGATCGTACATGTCGGGACTGTATGCGTGCACGCAACAGCCACGCATCTTCGTGGATCCCATATTCATGGATATCCTCCAAAGCAGCTTCTCTATAAGTTTCTATAAGATATAAGCCGTTGTTGAGGTGCTCGCTGCAATATGATTTTGCCAGTTTTAACTGATATGTCCCCAATGACAGCAAAATCACGTCCTGTTCCCTCAATCGTGGAAAGTCTTGAATGTCATTTGCTTCCAATCTCTGGAAATTGGCTCTTCTGTTGTTTAATCTTTTTGCTTCTACATAATCATATAACACGTTTGGGGTTTGCCTTCTTTCAACAATTTTTTGTAAAAAAGCTTCTGCGTGTTGGCTATCGACAATAGGCCTGTGGAAGTGATTTGTAATTGCTGCTGCAATCATAAAATCCCCGAACATATTAGGCATTGTGTTATTAAAATATTTTTGGCGCAACAGCTTGAAATCTCTTTTGAAACGCCCGTTAACCACTTCCACTACCCATCGGCACATTGTCACCAGCCGGGAATCATTTGCTTGAGAAGTCGTGAGCTGCGACTCTTCCCGGTTCTTCGTCGGGGGGACGTGAAATTCGTAGCCACATGCTTCTATATGCTGCAGACTATCCCTGAACCCGCGGTCCAAAATAAATACGTCATTCGGCTGAAGCAATATATGAAGGGGATTTTCCTCGTCAGTCATTAAGTCGCTCATTATCTGCGCATCAGTTTTTGTTGCAGCGTATGGTCCTTTAACATCTATAATGTATCCGTCAGTGGTTACGATTAAAAATGGTTTCAACAAGTTTTGGAACTTGTGTAAACTGTAGGATTGCCTCTGAAACAAAAAGTTTGAACTCTTGTATATATAAATATACGTACCATCGCAAATAATAATGGCTTTATTGTTGTCTTCATTTCCATACAGTGCTTTTGGAATCCTCAAGTTTCTCTCCAATATATCTTCTCTATTCATGTGATCCACTCCCAAGTGTCGCACAACGTAGTCAGTGCTAAGACACTCTCGTGCGATGGCCAACTGGCGTTCGAGTTTTCTCCGAGACATGTTAAACAACGTCGCAAGTCTCGCGTTGGGTTCTCCTGTGCGTAGTTTCGTTAGTAAAATGCCCAAAGTGGTTCTGGGATCTGCACTTCTATTTCTTAATAATGTATTTTGCTCTAAGATGGCATTAAATTCATCATTAGTACGTCCAGTCCAAAAGTGCATTTCTTCTTCATTCATGCCTCGGTCGCTAAAACGTAATCTGGGTGAGTTTAAGGCATTTCGCATTAGGTCACAAACATCCCTGAAGTGGGCAGCCGTAAAGTCATGGGAAATGTTGCAATGTTGGGGCAAATCATCCCAATCATTCCCATTAAGGTGATCGTGACATACTCTGGCACTGTCGGGGATATACAATTTATGTTGAGAAAATACGTGGATTTTAACAACATTTGGAATTCGATGGCGGGTTTCATTAGCGCAGCCATGAAAGATACAATGCGTCGCGGTATTAGGTGCTCTCATATATTCAGGAATATGAAGCATTTCTTCTAATTGCGGTTGTAGTTGTTCTTGCGGTTGTAGTTGTTCTTGCGGTTCTGCTCGTTCTTGCGGCTCTGGCTCGGGTTGAGGGTTTGCATGACCTCTAGTCGCATTTTCGGCTCTTTGCCAGCATCGGTAACATACTCTTCGAGTGTTGTCAAACACGACCTGAAAATGATATATGAAAATGTAAGGAAAAGAAAAACAACTTTGGTTTCCGAAAAATACCTAACAAAATAACGCATTGGGGGTCATTTGTGGGAGGGATTTGTTTTTCTGTCAGAAGGTGTGCGAATCGTCAAATATATGCCACAGATTCACAGATTTCTCAGAGATCTGGTTGCGGTTTTCTGTAGTTGTGTGTACGAAAACAAGGCATACACACAACCACACAAAACCGCAACCACAGTAATTGGTTGTGGTTTTGTGTAGGCCTTGTTTTGGTGGTAAATACATCGTGGAAGACGTAAAAGTGAAAAAGGAATCACTTGAATGTTCTTTAAGCGACCAGAATCACTTATCAATCGGTTTTCACTTTTACGTCTTCGTTACCTCATTTACTACTAGAATAGATCTGGGATGCAGTTGCACATGATTTCAATTGGTTTCCTTTTATATCGAAGGTTCAGTGAGGATCGAGTGGAAAAAAAAAGTGCAATAGGTACAAACCTCCAGAGCAGCGTTTTCTCGTATAAATGTTACTAGCTCCACGTGTGTTCTTGTCAAGGCTTCCGACAGAACGCGTACTTGATATCTGCCTCGGTATAGCCCTCTTCGGCACATTACACAGTTACGGTAACGTTCCATTGCAACGAAACAATCCAATCGTTAAGCACCCAAGTCCAATATAAAGCCACGGTCAACAAATAAAACGGGTAACAGAGTCCAAAATGATGCCAAGGTCAAAGTCGATGTGAACAATGAGGAGCGTAATAACGTAGCACTTAACACAATATCAGCAAACGACTGACTACCTGCGCAAGCGGCCAAGCGTTCCTCACCCTAACATACCTGCCCCCGCGCCGTGTTCCGGAGCGCGAGAGGGGTCAAAACCGAATTCCAGCGTTACCCGTGACCGTGAGTGGGAGAGAGAGCGCAATGTCGCTGTCTCGCTCTAATGATTTATGACAGAGTATGCATAGATGTGATTTTCGTAAAAATCATGAGCATCGGTTGAGTTAAACCAGAGATATGAATTTTTCTAATTTCTATTTAGAGCAAAAAATTGTACTTTCCGACGAGCATATTTCAAAATGGACAATTCATACGGATTCGTCTTCATAGAATTTATTTTTTCACTTGAAAAGAGCTATCCAACGACATATGACTCATCTTGATTGGACATAAGGACCAAAACGCCCATCATCCTTTAATTTAAAGTAAACTAATTTTCAAAATTAATTTATTGTAATACTGTAAGAAAATTGGGACTTTAGTTATCATTAAACGAATTGAATTATTATTATAGTGGCATTTTCCCGAGCGCTTCCGTGCTTCGCAAGGCACGTGAAGCCGTTGGTGTCGGCTGTCATGTACTGGCAGTCGTTAAGCCATGACAGAGGCCTTATGGGCGGCTTGATAACTTCTGAAACTAAGGCCCGCCACTGTCTTAAAATCCTCCTCCAAACCGGATTTGGCCTCCGTGGTGGTGTATGGCCTAACCCTCCTGCGATGCAGGAAGACACCCGTGGCACAAGTGTTGATATCGAGTCGATCCAATAAGGAATAAGGACGATCTGATAAGTAAGCCGATAAACCGATCTAAGTTGACTTTTTTTAACGATTTCTATGATAAAATATTGTGTAAGAAATTATCAAAAATGTAATTTTCATAACTCTAAGTATAACTCCTAGAAACTAGATTATTCTGCTAGCTATAAAAGAGCGGAGTGACTTTTCACAGACATCAATGTTATTGTATCCTACTGTGGGGCTAGAAGCAATGTATGTGCCTTATTATTGTATTTTTTTTTAAGTAGGGCAAGTTACACTTGACCCCAGTCACGCGATGGTAAGCGAAGACGGGCTTTACAATGTTACGTGCTTACCTGTTAAATGCCGGTTAACTCTACTTTTAAAAACACCCAGGTTATATGTATCTGGAAAGACAGACGATGGCAGCGTGTTCGACAACTTTGCCGTTCTTATCATAAAAGAATTCGCCAATCGCTCGGTATATCGACAACTTTGCCGTTCTTATCATAAAAGAATTCGCCAATCGCTCGGTATATCGCTCGGTTATGTTAAAGTTAACTATTTACTTAGCAAAATTCTCAATTCAGAAACTGGCCCGATCGGAGGTTGGATCGTGCCGTGTATAGGTAACAGAATAAAAAAGAAATTTGGGCGATAAAACTTTTCATAGAAAATAATCTCAAGGCGATATACTCGTACCTAGAAAAGTAATTTCCAATTCTAAGCAGGATCAACCCTCGATTTGTGTCCTCTAAAGTATTGGCGATCCGGTACCGTGTCGTTTGTAAATAAGTCTGTTAGCTTTTAGAACATACCTCGGCTACTATCGGAAAACCGAATATAGCGCAATAAGGTAAGGTTTATTTTGTATTGTTATTTATAACTTTACATAACTTTTCAAAATAGTGAAGAATAGTTTTATACAGAACAGGAAGCAGTATTAGAATCGTGTGCTTTCGGCGAAAACCGAAGCCTACTCTAGAGCTCGAGGTATATTGTACAGCTAACAGACTATACATTTGTATCGGAGTTATTATTATTATTATTAAAATTCTTTACTGCACCAAGTAAGATATTGTACAATAATTACTTCTTACTTCCTATGGCGCTACAACCCTTTGTGGGTCTTGGCCTCCTCCACAATCTTCTTCCACGTGTCTCGTGCCTTTGACTCTCTCTTCCAGTTCGTGTATTTGCCCATCATTCTGAGGTCTTCTTCAACACAGTCGTACCAACGTTTTCTGGGTCTGCCTCTTGGTCTCTTTTGTTGCGCCCTCCACCTGGTCATAATCTTAGTCGCCCTGTAGTCCGGCATTCTCTCGATGTGACCCGCCTATCTCAGCCGCTACGACTTGCAGAACCTGACAATTGTCTCCCGCTTGATGAGTGCATCCAGCTCATGATTCATTCGAGAGCGATAGGTGCCATTCGCTTCTCTCACTGGACCAAAGATTTTCCTCAGCACATTGCGCTGGAAGACGGCAAGTCTGTGCTCATCCTTTTGTGTCAGTGCCCAGGTTTCGCAAGCATAAGTTACCACAGGTCTTATGATGGTGCGGTAGATGGTAAGCTTAGATCTTCTACTGAGCAACTTTGAGCCAAGTAACCTGCGATATGCATAGAAGCACTTGTTCCCCGCTATTATCCTCGCCCTTATCTCCTCCTCGATCTTGTTTTGAGAGGTAAGTATAGATGCCAAGTAGTTTAAACTGTCAACCCCTTCGATACTGTTGGTTCCAAAAGAAGCATTTTGTGAAGGTGACTGAAGACGTGATGTTGCGAGATATTTAGTTTTGGAAGCATTAATCTGCAATCCAAAAGTCGCTGCTTCTATCTCGAGCTTTAGTCTGTGATCTGACATGCGATTCTTCAACCTGCTGGTGATATAACTATGTCATCTGCGTATGCAGCGAGTTGCGAAGTATTGTAGTCCACAAGCCCACTAATAAAGGAGTCTCGTGACAGCCTCAAGCACAAGGCCACAGTCGAGAGTGCATCTCCTTGTTTGACACCAGAGCGTATTACGAAGGTTCGGACAGCTCATTCTGTACTGCTACAACTAACTTGGATTGCTTCAGCGTAGCTTTAACAAGTCGTACTAATTTACTAGGGACGCCCAGGAGCAACATGTTTGAGAGAATCCTTTTGCGATTGACACTGTCGAAAGCCTGCCTGAAGCCTGAAGTCCACGAACATGTGATGCAGGTCAATGTTGTACTCGTAAGCCTTTTCAAGTAGTTGCCGCATGAAATGGATTTGATCAGTAGTGGAACGGGTTTGCCTAAAAGCACACTGGTACTCTCCCAGGATCTTCTCCGCATACTCCCGCAGGCGTTTGTACATTGTACAATAGGCGGACTTAATACTTATTAGTATTTTATTCTAGCTAACCAATGGGTTATTGCTTGAGCCGCCTTAAGTTAACGAAATATGAATTTTATTTGTTTATTTATAATTTGGCACAAATATTTACCAATGTTACCTCTCAATTAATACCAATGCCCCTCAACGTCATTTTCAAAATGAACCGTACATATACCTGCCTACACCGTAGTTGTACAAAAGTGCCTCAGGAACTTCTGACTTCTCTAAATATTGTTCCTGTTCTTCTGCCAAATAACATCTATGCAAACTTCGTATACTTACGTACGTATTCGAAGTTTTTGTACCAACATCGTTATTGCATGTGCATGTAACTATTGAAATGCACCTTTAGAATCGCGATTAGACCTCTCAAATACTAAAAAGTTTGACGCTCTAATTTATAAGGACACGCTACCATAAAATACTATAATAACGCCGTATAATTACTTGAGGCTAGAGACTTTAGGTACCACTCGCTACGTGTGAAAGAAAACACCGTGTGGACACCTGTGTTTCTGAGCCTCAAGGCTATATTACACCGGGGCAACACTGTGCGGCATTGCGGCATGCCACAAGGCCGCATGCTACAAAATTTAAAATGTCGCACATTGTGGCAAGAACCGTGCGGCACCTTGCGTCATGTGGCAGACTGTCGCAGCTTGTATCCAGGCACAATGGATTCCATGCGACATTTTTCGTGCTACATTGACATTCTGGTAAAGTTTTTAAATAAGGCACCATCGTCGTCTGCTTTAATTTTTGTTAGTAAACTAGTACGTGGGCCATTCTGAAGTAATCTTCTTTCCACCAAACGTTTCTTCTTTTGTTGTTAAGCTGCATGGCTTAGTACTAAATAAGCAGCTGCTAAAGTTACTTGATCAGCCATATTCTATGGTGTATTCCTTCGATTAAACAAGTAGGTAAACCAGAAACACTCCATAAACATCACGATGCTTTGGAAATTATCTAGGCACGATGTTGCCTCGGCGTAATATAGGCTGCCGTATGCCACATATTATGCCGCAAACTGTAGCATGCGTCAAGGTGCCGCATGCCACAATATGTAGCATGCGGCATTGTCGCACGTTGTTGCCTCGGCGTAAACGAGCCTTCAGCGCTTAGAATTATCAATCCGCGGTGAGCAAATTGGTACCTAAACCCATAATTTATCTCTGTTAGAGAAGGTCTGTGTCCTGCAGTGGGACATTGGATCGAATTTACAAAGGAAAGACAGTGTATAGACAGAAGAGTTCTTAAGACTGTGTTAACGTTTTGTTTTTTATCGACAACCGTAATTCTAGACTGTATTATAATATTTATAATCTACAAGACACTAAATCGCCCTAACAAGATTTTCATTTTATTTAACTTTGAATGTGCAAAGGCACTGTGGAAACACCTTTAGTAAGTAATAAAAGATAGCCGCTTTCTCATCCTACGGGGCGCGGGGTGCGGGCGGGGGGTCACAGGTCTCCTGTCCTGTCACACGAATAATGACAAAATATACGGAGGCTCGTGGCCGCCGTATTACCATACAATGCTCCGACAAGTAGCTAGCTAGAAGGCTGCAGCTTTGGCGAAATTGATATCGATAAATACCAAGTAAGACGCCCCGTTTCGGTTGTTTGCTAGGTCACTACGATTAGTCAATTTAACAATAAATAATGTGAGACACTTTTACATCAAATTAACCGTTTAGGCAAAGCAATCACTCATAAAGTAGTTTGGGAACATCATCGCCTATCTTTTTAAAGCAAAAGCCGTTTATTGTTTCCCCACTGACCGAATTCTGTAACGCCTACCTACAGACCTAGACGCTGTATTGACCCATTGATGGTTAGATGAACTAAACTGGACAATTTAAGATATTAGTGAGGTGCTTATACCTACAGGCTGTTATAAAATCCTCTAAATATATCCGAAAATAGTGGGTTTTCGTCGTGATTAGGTATACATTTTACGGGTAACAAATATCTATCAACTATACCTACCTACTAAAGTTACAACTTAAATGTTACCTATTCACATTGAAGTCAGATAGGTAGAAAACACTTTATTAGTACCTACGTAAAAAAATCGATAACAACCCTACTGCTGGGGGTCTGGGTCTCTTCTTGCATCACAGGAAGGTTAGGCCATACTCCACCACCGAGGGCCAAGTCCGCGTTGGTGGAGGATAGTAAGACAGTGGCAGGCCTTACTGTCAGAAGTATCAAGCCGCCCATAAGGCCTCTGACATGGCTTAACGACTGCCATTACATAACAGTCGGCACCAACGGCTTACCGTGCCTCCGAAGCACGGAAGCGCTCCGAAAAATGTCACTAGCGCTAGTCATGGGACGGTCACCCATCCTGCACCTGATCGCGTCTGTTGCGGCTTAACTGAAGTGATTTATTGCAGTCACTAGGTTTGACTAGTCCACGAGCGCTTAATCAGAGTTATCCTGCCAATTTGGGTACTATCAGAGGATACTTACAATATACATTGTCCCGGAGGGCTAGACAACCTTGGGTGGTTTAGTTTGATTACGCATTCGAATCAAGCAATAGGTTCGCTGTCGTAGAGAAAGCTTTGTTTGTATGCAGATGTAGATCACACACTATAGGCCTATCGGGAACGCAACACCTTTTGCGTCCCATGGCCACCGGGCGAAAGTGACGGCGAGTCAAAACTGGCAAGACTATTTTGACATTGCGCAATACTATACCTAATCGATTTGAACGTGCGATTAGGCAACCTTCGGCATTGTCTTAAGGCGCTTTGGGGAGCACCCCAAGCTGTGACTTTTATTCATACGTTTTTTCCAATTTTTTTAGAACATAGGTATAGCCTAGAACGTAGTTAGTAACAACTAGACTGTACGAGCTAAAAATAGTTCTCATAGTGGTTAACATTTAGGATGTTTTGTTTTTGAAAAAAACATATAACGTTTTTAAACGTAAACGTTATAAATATTACCTATTATAAATACTTTTATAATATTATAAAAGAAAATTATAATTTTTCTTCCATTGGTGGCGCTAGCGCCGCAAAGCACGTTTAGTTATACTATTTTTTATTTTTAATGCACTAACCCGTGTTAAGGAGATACAGAGAATAGTGTAAAGAGGTTTGAAATTTCACTGATGCCGGTGAGTCGCCCATTAGCTCAGTTGGAAAGAGCGCTGGCACGGATAGCCAGAGGTCGCGGGTTCGAATCCCGGCATGGGTGGAATTTTTAGCCTCTAAATAGGTCTGTATTACGTACAGGCAGCGACATCTGGCTGAAGTAGATTGCGTCACTTACAGCCCCGACTACCTACTTTGCAGTTAGGGTTTAACATTGGAATGATATCGCTGTACCCACATGATTATACTATTTTTAATTTTAATGCACTAACTTTTTAATACAGAGAATAGTGTAAAGAGGTTCGAAATTTCACTGATGCCGGTGAGTCGCCCATTAGCTCAGTTGGAAAGAGCGCTGGCACGGATAGCCAGAGGTCGCGGGTTCGAATCCCGGCATGGGTGGACTTTTGAGCCTCTGAATAAGTTTAGTTAGTTTACTAGTGATTGCAATTAAAATGTTGAGCAAAATAATAATAGTAATCATGTAGGTTCTAAACGAATCGCCAATGTTATTTTAATTTAAATAGGTGAGTCAGTACGAGAGACCCAGGTTCGATTCCCAGTGCGGGCACTGACCAATGACTTTGATTTCTACGTTATGTAACCACTGGCTAACGTTGAAGGAAAACATCGTGAGGCACCCTAGTATCTGGAGTGTTAACATACTCGTACATCAGCACTTTAAACTGCCTAGTAATATATTAAACGGGTCTAATCTTATGTTAAGAACGTTTTACCTAATAAATAATCGCGATCAGACCTGTTTAATATGAGTATCGCGAATCATTAAGAAATACTTTAAACTGCCAATCCTCGGTGGGCACGCGTGGGTAATTAAGTCCATATATTCTCTCACTGAGAGAATGCTTGTGCCCTGCGGGCGCAATTACAGTTTCAGCCTTACAAGTTTGCCTAGTTAGACCTGAGATTTCCGCACTTAGCCTCATAGTTGGGCCATTGTACGTAGCAAGCGCCGAGGTAAGCTAACACCTCAGACACTAGGGTTTCCTTACGATGTTTTCCTTCACCGTCAGCGAGTAGTATTGCTACTATAATTTCACAAATGTATATAACTTACAAAACAAAGTCATTGGTACATGCCTGGGTTCGAACCCACGACCTCCAGATTGAGAAGCCGGCGTTCTACAGCGCTCCGCTACCACCGCTCCATATATAAGTTTACCTAAAGGCTCACACAATGTAAGAGATTGATGTGGGCAGTAAAGTGAAGTAAAAGTACCGATGAGGTTGGCATGGAGCAAGCATGTCAATCAGGTTTCATTGTGTGAAAAGCACTAACAAGTGTGCACTTCAGAACCTTTTAAAGTCAAAATAGTAAATTTCTCATGAATCAGACTAGAAGAGGTTAATGTGACAAGGTACTAACTTGTTTTCATGTTAGTGCAGGCAACTGTACTTGGTCTCAATAGGAATACGGTGCAATTAAAAGGGCTTTTCAAAGACACTGGCTCTCAGGGTTCGAAAGGATAATTATCAGTGATAATTATCTTGATAAAAATAGCTCGATAATTATCAATTGATAATAACAAAAATTTCGTTTATGCAAAGCAAACAAAACCAAGCAGCAAGATCTTAGTTGGCTATTAGGATTAGGTCAACAAATAAGTTCTACAGCAGCAACACAGCAAATGTAAATAGAATCATCATCGGATGAAGATATTCCTTTGGCATCTTTGGTCAATCCAATTTAGTATACAGGGTGTCTCATTCAAATCGGTCAGTATGGGAAAGTCTGAAACTATAAGACATACGAAGATCTGTTCTGAGGAACCATGTCATCGATTTTAATAACAAGAAAAACTGCATTCATACATTTTAAAAAACATCTGTACTCCGTTCGGGAATCGAACCCGGTTGTTTTGAAGAAAAAACCTACACTATTTCTATTTAGATATCGATTGTGTAGATCTTAAGCAGTAAATGTCTGTATGAAACATGATGTCTAAAATGAATATAATGAATTGTTTTCACATACTTTAATTTATTTTAGTAGGTGCTCGAAGTGACCGCCGCCTTTTTCAATACGATATTCAACACGTTTAGGTACGATCTTAATCTTTAAATAAGTATCTACATACTTATTTTAAGTGGGCTTTTCAATTGATTGAAAATCGATGACATGGTTCCTCAGAACAGATCTTCGTATGTCTTATAGTTTCAGACTTTCCCATACTGACCGATTTGAATGAGACACCCTGTATATAAAGAATGTCGAATCTGCTGGACACTTTTTACTTTTATGTTAATTTGTGTTGGATTTTAAATAAAAATCATAAAATTTGTTTTTGTTAGAATTGGCCAAATTATAATGTATTTGTTATGAAACAATATAGCAAATTAATTCCTTACACGGGTGATAATTATCAGATAATTATTGTGATAATTATCGGATAATTATCAAGCAGCGTAATTATCTTGATAATTTCGAACCCTGCTGGCTCTGGTAATGGGCTGGACATCTATCTCATGTCGTGGATTTTTATCCAATAAGGGCTGAATTGATAGAGAAATCTGATAGACACTTGTAAGCAAATAAACAATTCACAAATCAACATATTTTTTATTTAAATGTTCCATAAATACATCTAGGGAGTCATCAACAATTGTCTCACTCCTCCGATCTTTGTGCCCATACACTTCTACAAGCTTCATGTGTTCCTCTAAGTTCTCCACGTCTGTTGGTTCAGAGTCAAAGTATTTATCCTCAGCATCCTGGGACACTTGCTCCAGGTCATCATATTGTTCATCATTATCTATGCTGTTGTAATCTACATCTAGGTCCTTGCCTTCTATAAAACTGCTGTACATTTCTTGGGCAAACTCTTCCCTGAGAAGTCTTCTTTCTGGGGCGCTTATGTAGACTGTTTTTTTTGATTCGGGTTTTTTGGCAGTTGTTTCAGCCTCTGGTATGTCAAATTCACCCCATCTGGAAGTGCGTTTTGGGATTGGCTCATCAGTATCAGAATCTGCAATGTCATCTTCTTCTTGGCATTGGTAGTGTTTCTTCTCATTCATTTGGTTACGGTCAATAGTACCCAGAATCATACTGAGCAGTGTTAAGTTTGCAGAGTCTATGCCATCGCGTTCTCTTACCTCTTCTTCAGTGAGATACTGACCAACTAGTTGTTCGTAGAGTAAAGGGTTGCGAAACATCATCTCTTTATCGGTGAAGTAGTCAGATTCCTCTTGTAATTTTTGCAAAGCCTTGTAACGGCGATTACGTACTCGTTTGCGTCGGCTATCATCTGAATGATATGATTTCAATTCTTCTAGACAATGTTTGAGTTGCTCGCCCTCTGCGTCATTGTCGATAGGCATGTTAACAAAATATTCAACATGTTGTGGAGCTAAGTACTTTCCAAAACGTAAAAGAAAATTAGTAGGCGACTGCTTGTATAATTCTGAAGCCAACCGTATCTTTTCACTAGTTTTAACTTCTACTTCGTCAACATGAGCGTTTTTAAAGGATACCTTCGCGCACCGCACGAGGTAATCAATGATATCAACAATAGGATCCACGTCTTCATCGTTTTCCAAGTCATTTGTAGAATTGCTATGGGCTAGTTTATCATCTCTAGGTTCCATGGTCATAATACTTTAATGCGAACTGATCTTTCCAGTCATGAAATAGAAAATAAAAATTAGGTCAATATAAAGCCGTGAGCAACCCTTGTTCAAATTCAATTCTGCTTTATGGAATCACTGCAACCTTTGTTTATAACCTGTCTAATTTGTGACCTGTGATTATTTTATTCAGTTCTGCGCTGCACCGCTGCACTGATTGTTTATTTTATTTCTCAGATTAATAAATATTTAATATATTATTTATAACCACAGAACATATAAACAGTGTGACCAACTTCAAAATACGAATTCTGCCTTACATAAGCTGAAAAACTGCCAAAAACTGCCCAACAACACCAAAGAAAATGTCAAAAAAATACCTATTTTAATTAAGTACCTGTACCATTAAGTGCCTGATAGGTTTCTTGGGTCGGGTTTAGAAATAAGCTACCTCAATCTGGAGAAACTGAACATATGGCGGGGTTCAGTAGGCTATACTGAAGCCCCCTGTATCGATTTTGGCTGCCGGAGACGAGTAGATATTTTTTTATAGCTTTAACAAAAAACTTCGGATAAATAGGTAAAACGAAACGTTTCTGCTCAAAATAGCTTGTCACTGAACGAAATACCGTCACCCACCATAGACTCTCTGTCAAAATGCACGGAACGAAACGTTAAGCCGTCATACGTCAAGCGTCACGAAAAGACAAAGTGACATTTTATTCCGTTCCGTTGCTTTCGAGTTTGCATGGAGCTGCTCGTTGTGGTATTGGTTATCGCACGTGTTACGAATTCTTCCAAATTATTTTACGTTTTCCTGGTTTGTTGAGCCTCCTCGACAACTTGGTGGTGGTATTTGTGCCGTACCGGTAAGTGTGTGCTGTTTGCATGGGTTCTAGGGAGCCGCCCGACCCGGGCGGCGGTTCCTGCAATGCTAACTTAAACTCCTCTCCTCCTCTTTTCTCTCAGTCCATGGATTCATTATCATACATTGGAATTTCCCGTAAACGTGGATTGAGCCAAGAGGATGTTGGTACCCCAATTTCAACCAAAAAGACTGTAATAGATACATCTGCCAGCCAGACTCAATATGACAAGGACTCATCAACAAATACCTCTCTTTATGTCAACCCTGTGTTTACACAGATGAAGAAGTATGGTCCAGCTGACCTAGGTCCTTTCATAGTTCATGTGGTGGTGGAAGAGTCAGACCCAAAATCCGGTACATCAATCAGACCAATTAAATTCGGTCAATTCTTATCCTACAATAAAGTCACAAATGTAGTTCTCGATGGAGTAAAAAGTGTTGGCAGGAACCGAATTTCAGTTGAGTTTAAGAGTTCAGATGACGCAAATCGCTTTCTGGTACACCCAGCTCTGGCAGGTGGCAGATATCTGGCATCAATCCCTACATACAATGTCACACGTATTGGTGTTGTCAGACACATTCCCTGTGAGTGGTCCATGCAGGAATTGGTAGAGGCAGTGGAACTCCCACATGGGTGTGGCCCGATCATTAAAGCTCGACGTATAAACAGAAAAATACATCAGGATGGGTCTTCAACTTGGATACCCACCCAGACGGTAGTGTTGACATTTTCAGGACAGGTTCTCCCACCGCATGTTTACTGCTTTTATAACTCAATTAAGGTAGATCCATACATCTTCCCCACAATTCAATGCAGAAACTGCTGTCGCTTTGGTCACATCAAGAGCCAATGCAGATCCAAACCGCGTTGCTCTCGGTGCGCCCAACCACATGATGGTGACAATTGTGATAAAACACCTCTCTGCCTTCATTGTTCTGGCAACCACACAGCTATAGATGATAAATGTCCTGAACAGGCACGCCAAAAAAACATAAAGATGATTATGTCCCAGGAAGCTATCTCATTCAGGGAGGCCTCAGCTAGGTTTCCTCCTACTCGCAGATCATTTGCGGATGTGTCAACGGCAGACAAATATGTAACATCTTCTTCCCCTCTCTCTGGTTCCCCTTCTACTCTCCATGAAACATCATCAACATCATTTAGGAAAACCGTACAAATCCCACGTAGCCCCAAAGCCCCTGCAGCTGTAGGCGGCTATGATAGACAAGCTCACCACTCCATAACTAGCTCCCCAGCCCCTTCCCTTGGCAATGGGTGTGCTCTTAATAATGACGACTCATCTGCCAAAAATGAAAACCTCCTGGACATTCTGATGTCCCTCCTTCTGAACATTTTACTTAAATATGATGATTGCCCATTACCGCCCAACGTTGCTCAAAAACTTTCGCAAGTCGCTGAAATATTTAATAATAAAAATGATCGAATTAATACAATGGAACTGTCATAGCATAAACAATAAAAAAGCTGATTAATACACTTGATTAATAAATATAAACCCGTCATATTGGCTGTTTCGGAAATGTGGCTTAAGCCGGAATCCCAATTCAGGATTTCAGGTTTTGCATGCTTCCGGGACGACCGAGATGATGGGTATGCAGGTGCTGCATTACTAATTAAAAAAAATATAACTTTTTCCAAACTTAACATTCCTCCCCACAATGATAATTTTAACTTAGTTGCAGTTAGGTGTCTTGATACCTCCTTCATATCTCTTTATATCCCTCACCCCTCTACTTCTATAATTCAAGAAATTGATTCTATTCTATCATCTATCCCAGGTCCCCTAGTTATAATGGGCGATCTTAATTGCCATAATAACCTTTGGGGTTGTCACAAAAATGACTCTGTGTCCTACGATCTTTTGGATCTCATGGATCACTACAACCTATGTGTACTGAACGACGGCTCTCCTACTCATAGGGTCTTTCCCAACCAAGATCCACGTTCAGCCGTTGACCTTTCACTCTGCTCCTCATCTCTGGCTTCTGCCTTAACTTGGCAAGTCTTACCTTCTACATACGGCATCGACCACTTCCCGTCTTTAGTTTCTTTTCCTTCCAAATGTATCCCAGTGCGAACATACTCACCCCTTCTCAAGTATAATCTCACTAACGCCGACTGGGACAAGTTCTCTTCACTGACAGAACAAAGGACTATGTTACTTCCCTCTATCTCCTCAGAAAATGCTCTTACTTCATACAACAGTTTTGTTGAGGCCCTTGACGTATCAGCTAAATCCAGTTTCCCTTTAAAAAAGACTCCCAGAAGAAACTTGTCCTCGCCTCCGTGGTGGGACTGTGTTTGCACTAACTCAGTCAAAAGAAGAAAGGAAGCAGAGAAATTATATAACAGAGCTATGACCGACCAAAATTTTATGAACTACCAAAAAATTGCTGCTGAAACTAAAAGGCTCTTAGCCGAAAAGAAGAAGCAGGGTTGGGTTAGTTTCTGCGAAAATCTTTCTCCTAGGACTCCATCAGCCTTAGTCTGGAAGGGTATCAGAAGATTTCGTGGTTCTCTGAATATTCCCAATATAGATTCCAACGATCCTTCCACATGGCTTGAAGGTTTTGCTAAGATATTGGCCCCACCGACAGCGCCTGCGAGAGATTGCTTCCCCCATCCTTGTTCGACTATTAGGTTGCACAGGATGGATGAGGTTTTTTCTTTCGCTGAGTTATCTTGCGCTTTGGATTCGCTTGTTGACTCTTCTCCTGGAGTGGATGGAATACCATATTCCTTCCTAAAACAGTCAAGCAATGTTACAAAACAATACTTCTTGGATCTGATTAATAACTTTTTTATTCTAGGGTCCCCCCCAGAAATCTGGAAGACACAAATAGTGGTCCCTATTTTAAAACCGGGTAAAAAACCTAACGATCCCTCCAGTTACCGTCCCATTGCCCTCTCTTCTACACTGGCGAAAGTCATGGAACATCTTATTAAGAATCGACTCGAATGGCTAGTGGAGAAGAGGGGACTCTTGGCTAGTTCCCAGTACGGCTTCAGAAAAGGCTCAAGCACAATGGACAGTCTAAGTATACTCACTTCAGAGATCCGATTAGCCTTCTCAAAAAATGAATCTGTGGTAGGGGTCTTCCTCGATATCACTGCTGCATATGACAATGTTCTACTTCCAGTGCTCAGAAACAAATTGTTACTGCTGAGTATCCCAGTGAGGATAGTTAACTTTATATGCAGCTTATTGATGTCCAGAACCATCCTCATACGTGACTACGAAGGTTTTTTACCCCCTATATTGGTCTGGAAGGGTCTTCTGCAAGGATCAGTACTCAGTCCGCTTTTGTATAGTTTGTACACATATGACCTGGAACAGTCGGTAACTTCGTTTTGTAGTATTCTGCAATATGCTGATGATGTGGCTTTATATTTCCCTTCGAAAGATTTTGAAGAAGCCTCAGACCGTCTTAACTCTGCGATGCTTTATCTCGACGACTGGCTTTCCAACCACGGCCTCCACCTTTCAGTTCAGAAGAGCAGCGTAGTGGCCTTCTCTAGAAAAAGAAATATTCCCGACATTAATATTTTAATAAACGGTCAACCTATACCAGTTGAAAAAGAAGTGAAGTTTTTGGGAGTAATTTTAGACTCAAAAATGACAGGCATTCCTCACCTTAATTATATAATAAAAAAATGTGACAAGGGCTTGAACACTCTTCGTTGTTTGGCAGGTGTATGGTGGGGTGCTCACCCCTACTCCCTTAAATTAGTGTACAACGCAATCATACGTAGCCATTTTGATTATGGTTCGTTTCTTCTGGAACCATGTAGTAAATTGGCTCTCAAAAAATTAGATAAGGTCCAATATAAATGTTTGCGTATTATACTCGGAGCCATGAAGTCCTCTCCTGTAAATGCTTTGCAAGTAGAGTGTTTGGACCCTCCCCTTAGTCTTCGCCGCCAATATCTATCTGACAGATTTTTCTGCAACGCTGTGCAATTTTTAGACCACCCTCTTTTCAAAACACTTGCTTCTCTATCTAGATTCACTTCCTCATCTGGCTACTGGACACATAAGGATCTACCTTGCTTGGTTAAAAGTTATTTAAAATTCAGCAGCCTTGAAGCCCCTATACTCCAATCCGAAACACATCCTCTTTTCTCTATAGATTTTGATGCCCTTATTTTCTCACCCAAAATCCTTCTCTCTTTTGATATTAGCAAACATTCTCCAGAAGCTGATAGTAGGTTTAAGGAAAAGATGGCACAACACTGGTCAGAGTGGGTTCCCATGTTCTGCGATGCATCCAAATTGACAGACGATGGTTGCGTCGGAGCAGCTATCTGGATTCCAAAATTCAACGTTATACTCAGTTACAAGTGCCCTCCATCCTCATCTGTTTTCACAGGAGAAGCCGTGGCAATTTTGGAAGCCATCTTATTTGTTCAGGCACATAAAAACTCATTCCAAAAAGTCATCATATTTTCCGACTCTCTCAGCTGTTTACAATCGATCCTTGCCAACCCATTTCGATCAAAAAATAAATTTCCTATTATCTTTAAAATTAGGGAAGCTCTTTACTTGTGTGATCAGCAAAACATAGAAATTGTACTTGCCTGGATTCCGGGTCATACTGGGATACAAGGTAACGAATTTGTAGACACATGCGCTAAAAATGCCGTTCAATCTGGCTCAGACTCTCATTCTCACATCTACCCACATGATCTTCGCACAACAGCTATGAAAGACCTAAATAATTCATGGAATACCCAGTGGAAATCTTCTCTCAGCATCAAAGGTTCCCAATATGGAAATATACAACCTGAAATTCCCTCCAGGCCATGGTTTTTCCAGTACCGTGTTGCTGATAGAAAAGTCACATCCACAATTTGTCGGCTTCGTTTGGGTCATGCTTGCACCCCTGTTTTCCTTGCGAAAATACGGGCGAGGGACCACTCCTTATGTGAGTGTGGTCTTGACGAGGGCTCACTGGACCATATCTTTTTCAACTGCCCAAAACTGTCTTCTTCACTTTATAATTATCTACCTTCAAACTTCCCTCTCCCAACTAACTTTCGTTCTGTGTTACCTTTAGTGTTTACACCATTTATTAATATTTTATGTAACTTTATAAAAAATAACAATATAAGATTATAAAAACATTTTTTTTTACATTGTAATATATTAACAGATATGCGACGTATTTATATCTATTTTGTGCTGTTTTGTTCTAGGTATCTCAACCACCGACATCACCGGTTAAAAAAAAAACAGTTCTTTTAAAAAAAAAAAAGATGCCATCTCCAAAACTCGACATTGGCAGAATCCTAGGGTAGCCATAAAATAAGAATTGAATTGAGTTTGCATGAATGTGCTCTCCTGTGTTTTGCGATTTTTCGGACCCCTTTTTACGACCTTAGCTCTTTCACCGGACTGTTTGGATTGCTTCAACGTACGACATTTGCATACTCAGTATGTTTAAATATAAAAATGCTTCCAGATAGCTTCAGTTTGCAAACCGAAATTAGGTTCGAAGTTTCAGGATGGAGCGAGCGGAGCGAAGCTCCATCCTAGAACTTTATATAAGAGGAAAAAGAAATGGGTCCAGAAGAATAAAATCATTCATACAACAAGATTTTGAGGTTAGGTTTACAGAAAATTCAACAATCATTTTCTCGAAAACTACGCATCTCCGGCAAGAATGGATTGCAGAGGGGGAGTCACCTTTCTCCCCCCTCCCCTCCCCCACTAACCCCAAACCCCTATTGAGGTAGCTTATTTCTAAACTGCGCCCGGTTTCTTTATTTGTGGTCACAAAAGAAAACATTTTGCTAGATACATACAGAATATTGTACTTTTATTGAACAAATAAAAAAAACTTTACAGTGTATAATGACACTATAGGTATTTCTTTAATTAATAATGATTAGGTACACTAACTCACCGATGACTGTACCCAGACATATTCTTCGTGTGTTTGTTAGTTGTTGCATGTTCTTTCAGAGCAGACAGTCGTGTAACTAATTTGATATTGCAGACTTTACAAAACGAAACATCTGGATCGTCTTTGGCTTTAGATATCCACGAAGAAAGCAATGGATCTTGTTCCCACTCCGGGTGGTACGGTCGTCCGTTTACTCCGTTCTTTGTTAAAACAGTGACTCTCAAAACCAACGAATAACGATGGCTGGTGTCTAAGAACCTACTCTGATTTCTGCCTGACAAAACAAAAACGAACGAACTATGCAAACTAAAGAGGCAAAACTCTTACAAAACTCACTGCTGCCAACATTGCAACTAGAAATGTAAGAAGGTGAATATCGGGGGAGTCCCCAAGAAGAGCATTGCACAAATCAATGTGTTTATATATTTTTTTATTTTATTCCTTGCTTAGTAGGGCTTTAGTTCAATACTGCCGAAAACTGCCAAAAATCATGAACTGCCACAAAATCTGCCAGAGGTTAAATTAGGGGTCGAATCCTGCCCAAAAGGCAGGAAACTGCCACATATGGTCACACTGTATATAAACCAATTTATGAAAATGACTGAGTCTTTTTAATCTGTGTTTATGACCACCACGGCACGGATGTCAAAAAAGTCGAATGGCACCTTCTTCATCACGAGTGAAGCAGACAAATGGCCGCCGTCTCTCTTTATGCATGCGTGCCATCGGTGTTGCCAGACTAATATCACTTTGCCCACTTTTTCAAATCAAGAGAATCAAGGTGCTTCAGGGTGCTATCTAGCGCCACCAATGGAAAAAAGTCATAAGTAGTGTTATAATACGTTTTATTTTAAAAGTGAACATGAAAAATCTGAACAACTGTGACAACAATTTTTTAAACATACAGCCTAGAAACTAGGACTTCAATCACTTTCCGCCAAAAACAGCCGGTTTAACGGAAATCCATTAAAGTTCTAATCTATTGATCATATGTTCTAGACTGTAAGTTTGAAAAATAGTTATCTTATTACAGTAGTTAAGATTTCTCATGTTCACTTTTAGATAAAAACGTTCTATAAAAAAGTAATGATTTTTTTTCCGTTGGTGGCGCTAATTAGCGCTCCGAAACGCCTTAAATCATGTTATCAAAAAATAAAGTAAACTTACCTAATCTAGTGACGGTTTCACTTTTATCATACTAATGAGTGACTTAAAAGGCTTTTATGAATGAGGTTGGGCCTCGATTGAGGGATTGGTTATGACTATACCTGAGCCAAATTCGATAACGAATGGCGATAAACAAACCGTTGCTAAGCAACGACTTGTTTACACCTAAAAGGCAGATGTTAACAACCTTTTCTAGAAATCGTTTTCATACAAATGATAATCGTTCCTCCTACTAATGTAAAATGCTTATTTATGTTTATATGTTTATGATTTTATAGTGAAAGGCTTAACCGATTTGCATATGACATATGACAACACTGAAATATGAAATATGACACACAGATTTAACAAACATCTACGCGAGCCATGCCGCATGATTTTCCTAATAGAATTAAGCGCGTTTAAGCAAAAACATAGAAACTCTTCAACTTTATAATATTAATAAGTACCTATAGATGCTACTATGAAAATGAGGAGATTGGGACCTACTGCAAATATTGCAATAAAAGAAAGTTCTTTGTATATATTTTTATTCATATGTTCACACTAATCATCACTGTCACTGGCCAAAGAGGAGGATGAATTTGTGTCTCTGGAGACTTGAATTATAAATTAATCAATGACATTATCCATTACACCATCAAATTCGGCGTTTTCTTCTCTTCTTTAACTACGTGTTCAACAAAACGTTGCCATGCTGCTGGAGTAATTTTACTTATTGCCTCATCTAACAGGACCTTTATTTAGTTCGGCCATTTAAAAAGTTTTATATTTGGCAGCAACATGGCCTTTTAAGCCACGATTTCACTAGGAGACAAGTCGCGAGACATGTGCCAGAACATCTACGGTGCGTGTTCGCGGAACATGTTAGCAACATGTCGCGAGACATTTTCCCTGTTCCCTGTCGCCCGAGGAAGTCGTGGCATAGTGCTGCGTATACGTACATATGTATTAATTGTCGATTGGGTGGACCAAGACATTATAAAAAGAAAAGGTGGTGGGTGCGAAACTACTTGGCACAAAGAGAAAGCAGAGTGAATATTTTACGTGATCTTCGAATGTTTGATGGATCAATAAACTTATGGCTGCAATGAAGTATTGAGTATCATTTTTCTTTATTTTGTTTTTATAATCACTGCTATTGGTGTCCCACAAACATCCATTGGTTTAGTTCAATAAGTTGTAGCACTGCTTCATTGCTCTACTCTACGGGCATGTTGTAAAGCAAATCGCAGACGCGTCTACACTCGGGGACACCTGTCGCCCGACTCATGTCGCAGGAAGTTCTGGCTCGCGAGACAGAACACGGAACACAATCTGCGACACGTAGATGTCGCTGCAATGTCCCATGCGACGTCGCAGAACACAGCGCGACATCGCGGCGACACGTAGAAACAGTGTTCCTAGACATGTTCCGCGACAATATGTCGCCTAGTGAATACATGGCTTTACCTGCCCCCCATATGATTTTTATCGGATTTAATTCACAATGATATTGGGGCAATCTATATTTTTGTCTTGTGCCATTTTGTCGCACATATATGTTATATACTTATGCCATATACACATATTGACAAACGACTAAACTTGTTGGCATAAACAAAATTTCCCAAAATGATTGTCACACCTGAATTTCGTTCATGTTTCTTTTTCTGTAGGGCTGTCGCGTAAAATTAATGTCGAATTTTTTATAGTTTATTGAAATAACAAGGTAATATGCATGTTATTTGAGTGATTCTAGTTAAATATGCTGCAATAGGAATTGTTAATAAATAGTTAGGAAGTAAAAGGCTATAATCATGTAAACAATAGAAGATTTGTGAAACGTGAGTTGTGATAACCCTAAATTGGTTTGTTTACCTCCTATTACCTATTCTTTATCGAGTTTGGCTTAGGTATAGAGATCGGATAATAGGATGCATATTTGCATAAAGTTGAGATGTTAGCTAACATTGATAGCACTTTCTTTTAGTTTGTTACTATAGAATCAAATCGGCTATAACTATATTTACTTATTTTAAGGTGCTAATATGGAATATAGTTTTGTATAAAAAAAATTTGGGAGTTTTGGAATCGACAAATTTAGTGTTTTTGTAGCAGATACCTATAACAACTGCCTCTTATTTTTTCTTCAATTTTTAAAATATTGATAAAAACTAATAAGAAACAAGAATTAGAAAGAGAAACTAATTACATTTACAAATTAACGTGAAACAGCGTCACCAACTAACTCACGCACTCAATTTATTCACATTATCACATGTGACAAATAAGTGGAAAGTTTAGGATACAAAATATCTAATTAATATCAGTGCCACCTACTACGGTGGCGGGTGTTTGACAACTTAACTAATATCAGCTGGATGTCAGCTGTCAATAATTATTGTAGGTTTTCTCTTGTTTTTTATGTTTGTGGTATAGCCATTGGCACTATAAAAAGAAATAGACGGCTCATGCACAACGTTGTTAGATGTCCACACACAGCACGGCTTGTACAGAAATGAGGCGGCAAATTTCATACAATTAGATATTTGAAGACAATAAAGATATGTTATTTTATAAGGGTTACGGTTGCAAATTATATTAACTCCAAAACTATATTTCTGCACTTTTCGGGAATTTTTCCCGAAAAATACTGGTATCACTGCGGTATTTGACATCCCAATTTGTAAGTAAATAAAGAAAAGTAAACAAAACCTAATAAGGAAAAATATCACGAATCAGTAACTTAAAACATTACTTACGCATGGTACGTTTTCCCATGATACTTATTGCATTTTTTCGAAAAGTGTTTACACCATCGTACCACACAAGACGGCATTTCTTAAAATTTCCTTTTGTGTCAAACAAGAGACTTACTGGCACTGCTGCCCGGAGCGTAATGGCGGCAGAGTGACCGACTTGGTATATCTGTGTGAGTTAGCTCGTGTATGCACACGAAAGTGTAGGACTAGGGGTGCTTCACACCCTTTCAATGCGAGACGCAAAGAGTATAAGCGAGATGGCATCCGTCTTTTTTTGACATCCGTGTCGGTGACGAACTAAACGATGGGCCACTGTGTAAACAGGGATGGGCCACGCTACGCCACGATTCCTTTGAAGTGTGGCCAAAAAACCGACAACTGTCCGATTGCGCGCCACGCTCAGAACAAGAACTTTAGTTATTGTTCTGAGCTTTAATTATTGTCTAAGGGCCTGACATTTCTGTGTTTGTTGATAATCTAGGTCACTATAACGCCCCTACTATGTACAGCCAATAGTGTACGTCCTGATAATTCATGGCCAAATAATACTAATTATTGGGGATTGCCCTTAGCGCCTATTCACATGCTCCCCGGGCCGGGTAAAATAGGAATGTCTTAGCTCAAATGACAGCTTTCACATGCACAACGACCGGCCGGCGACCGCGTGTTAGCCGTGCTTATCGACTAAAAACACGTTTTCGACCCGTCATCAGCCGGCTTTGCAGTAATGTATTGACTTGTATAGTCACGTTCACATGAACACGGACACAAGCGCCCGGCGAGTGCAGGGAGGATCATTCGACCACTAGGTTCACTTCGAGTATTATGCTTCCCAGAATGAACGGAGACGAAATTGACGTGGAAGTTGTGAAGTAGGTATGGCAAACCAACTCTATGATTCAGTTGGTTGCCAAGAATACAGAAATAGATTTTAAAATACTTGTGTGCCAACCTTTCATCTGACACTACAAAAAATATAATCCGCTATTTGACACGTATCAAATTTGACGCTATAAATGAATGTTTCCTATAGTATTTAACGTAAGAAACCGAAATATATTGATTTTGCTAATTAAGTATGCAGGAAGCTAAAAATTTGCAAAGTGAAAAAAATTTTTCCTCGTTTAATTCGTAACGGTGAAAACGCTACCCGCCATCTTGAAACCATCTAAAGTATGTAAACAAACATCTTTCAACCAGAACCAGTGGACATTGATTATTATAGGACTTACATCAAAGTGATCTTCACATAAATACACCCGAGTTTCAATTGATAAAGAGTCGGGGTCTCTTTTGGCAATTTGAGCCAAGTTTTTTGAATGTTAATTTCACTGGGTACACGAATCCTCAACTTCCCGGTGTAACGTTATTTATTTTAGAACAACGTTATAGTTCTTAAATAATTATATGCGTTAGGTATTACTTGTTTATATTAACAAACAAGTTACTTACAACTAGGAAACCAATATTTACAAGCACTGAATTAAAATATTTATTCTACACTGCATGCTAATGGGAGCCTTTGCGGAAAGGGTTCGTTAGTTTTTTCGCACGGCTGGCCCCTAAAACAACTTTACTGGTCTTGCGCGCGAGCAGCCGGCGACACGGCTCTCGACTCGACTGCGCTCCCACTTCCATGCCAATTGAATTGTCACTGGACCATCGGCGAGCCTACGCGTGCCTAGCTCTGTTGCATCGCCAGCTCACCGTCGCTAACGGCCGGCGTCAGTTTATTATATTATAGCTGGTTACACTATTCCCTAATAAACAGTTGAAGTTTATTAAAGGTATTACAAAGATTTTGTGTTCCCGTCCCCCACCCTTTTTGGGGTCCAAGTTCCGGGCCACAATCCATCGCGGTTCCTACTGGGCCACGAACAAGAAACAAGGCGTACTTTTCCAATCCTGCCAAGACTGAGGGCACGGCATTCTATTCCCGTGACTACTAGGACTACTCAACCTAAGCTTTGTCACCGCCTCGAGAAGACATTCTACTGTTCCCGGATGGCTCAGAAGAGTACCTGACCGTGGTGATAATTAGAGAGAGACCGTAACCAGTGTGTAGGGCTGAACCGCACGACTAGCTAGTACCTTATGTAATAACTAGGTTTATATTATTAATTTCATTATTGTTCTACCTGATTGTTTTAATTTATGTCTCCCGCCTCTTCAAGGCTAGCTGCGACACCGGGGGTCTTTAGTGACGTGTTTTTCCATTTTCGAACAATGCAATAATGATAATTGGTATATTTTGGATGTTAATTCGATGAAATCATGGTTGCGTTGTTGTTATTTCACTATGCTCAGAGATTACTTTACAGAAAATTGAATGTCATTCTTTGTTTACAATTTTTTGGACTTCAAACCACAGACGAAAATGGGTGACCGCGTTTTTGGCTGTTAAGGAAAATGAAGTTTTAAAATATATTTTTAAGTTGCTTTTAGGTCCTCAAAAAATATACAAAAATTTTTTTTTAGGTCTAATGGAAGTGTTATTTACCGTTTAAGACTTACTTGAAAAGAGAGTCAAATAGCGGATTGTCTTTCGAGTCTCTAATTTAAATAAAACACCTTAAATTTGTTAAGGAGTGTAACCTCCTTTATATTACTTTACGTTGCCACTTGTCTTTGACAAGTTGATTGCATTTGTCGATTGTTTTACTGTTAATAAATATTATCAAACATGAAAAACTTTAGTATGGTAGCAGAGCGTAATATTTTGAGTTTACTTTGAGGATGCGAAGTGTATTTATAGAAAATTCATACAGTGTAATCTGTGCCGGATGACTACCACTACCGCTATGGATAGAGCAATCGTGGAAGCATCCAGTAAACCTCGTCAACCGTCCGCAGATGCAGATGCGGCTGTCCAAGCAAAATACGAAAAAGATCTACAAGAATTTGTGAACATTGATAGTGCCGTCTTAGTTCTCATCACGATAAAAATGACAGATGAAATTCTTAATCATGTCATGCGACTGACAAGTTCTAAAGATGTATGGGAAGAACTTAATCGTTTATATGGAGAATGTAGTGAAGATAAAAGTTACGATCTGTGTCTACGTTTCTTTAGCTACAAAAAGGAAAAAGAACATGGTATGGCAACTCATATTTCAGCGCTGAAGAATATCTGGCATGAATTGAACAGTTTATTAGATTCAAAATTACCAGACATGTTACTGATCTGCAAGATTTTGGACACTTTACCGTCGGAATTCTTCGCCTTTAAATCAAGTTGGCTACTAATGACAAAGAAAGATCGAACTGTAGAGAATCGCACTACTCAGCTATGTGCCCATGAAAAAACTTTAATGAACAAGAGCGAAGCACGTCAGAAGCACTTTATGTAAGAACAACCAGAGGCAAAAAGAAAGAATAAAAGGAAATTAAATGTAAATATTGTGGAATGACTGGACATAGAGTGAGACAATGTAAGAAATGGATATCTGATGGTAGACCACCTTAAGAGGCAAGATCAGTAAACCTAACATTACCTGTCTTGGCCCTGAACAATTTAGTTACAGACAAAGAGAACTGGTTTGTAGATAATGGCGCGACCAGGCATGTAACAAACAGATCAGATTTTTTTTAAAACTTTTGAATTCTTCAAAGGCCAACATACTGTGACAGCAGCGAATGGTCACACCATAGAAGCACTAGGGAAGGGTGTTGTGGAGCGAACCTGCATACACGAAATTACTACTGGCAGCTAAGAAGTGTTTGAAAAACACGTCTGTCAATCTTGTTGATATTCTATTGAAAATGTAATGTCGTAAAAAATTGTAATGGTCGAAGACAATTAAAATAGCATAATATATTCACAATATAGTTTACTTTATATCAGGTTATGGGCCCAGATGCCTATTAATAGATGGTAACATGCCAGAAAAATATTGGGCTGAAGCTGTATCTACCGCAAATTATTTATTAAACAGAACTCCATCAAAAGTAATCGAAAACAAAACTCCATTCGAAATATGGGTTGGAAGAAAGCCATCCGTACAACACTTACAAATTTTCGGATCGAAAGCATTCGCATTGAATAAAAACAAAAAACAAAAGAAAAAGTTTACATCAAAAGTAACTGAAGGAATATTTCTTGGATATTCGGAAAATAGTAAAGCTTACAGAATATTAGTACCAGAAACAAATCACGTTATTGTAAGCAGAGATGTAAAAGTAATTAACAAATTATATTACGAGAAGAAAGATAAAATTGACAAACCAGAAAACAAGAATGAAAAGAAATTAATAGATATATTTGTTAATATTAAAAAAGACAATAATGAAGTATATCAACAAGCAGAAGATTGTGAAATATTCGCCGATATTCAAAATGGTCATGAAGAATATGAACTACAAAATGAATTTCAACAAAATGATGAAAGCATTCTTGATCATGATGAAGTAATAGAAAATGAGGCAATACAAACTGATGATAATACTGTTCCTGTTCACAATGAAGTAACAGAAAATGAGGCAATAGAAATAAATGACATTTCAGAAAATGAAAGACCTCGAAGAGCTAGACAGCCGCCAGTTTGGACAAAAGATTACACATGCACAGTTTGCATAAGCGAAGAAGACAATCTCAAATGGAACGATGCAATAATTTCTGAAATAACAGCGCACTTAAAAAATGATACCTGGTCAATTGTTAAGAAACCACCTTGTCGAAACGTCATTGACAGCAAGATGATTCTGAAAGATAAATTAGGACCAGACGGCAATATTGAACGCAAAAAGGCTCGACTAGTAGCCCGAGGATTTTCACAAATACCCGGTGTTGACTACCAGGAAGTTTTCGCACCTGTAACTTGACTAAGTTCAATAAGATTATTAGTGGCTTTAGCTGTACAGAAAGACATGCATTTGAACCAAATTGATATATGCACTGCATTCTTAAACGGAGATATTGAAGAAGGAATCTTTATGAAAAAGCCGAAAAATCTGGAAGAATATCTAGAAAAGATAATTAAATCCACAAAGGATACAGAAATTAAACAAAAAGCTAAAAAAATGCTACAAGATTTAAAACAAGATAAAGAAAACACAGTATGCAAATTAAATAAAGCCGTCTATGGATTAAAACAGTCAGGAAGACAATGGTACAAGAAATTAGATGCCGCTTTAAAATCAATAGGTTTCACACCTACCAAAGTTGATCCATGCATGTACATATACGCGAAAGGCGGAGAGACTATTATTATTAGCATATATGTTGACGATATTATAATTGCATGCAAATCTCAAGAAAAAATAGACAACATTAAGAAATTACTTATAAAGAGATTTGAAATGAGAGACTTGGGTGAAATTAATTACTGTCTCGGAATAACTTTCGAGAGAGGCGAAAAGCAAATGATACTGAAACAAAAACAGTACATTGAAACAATATTAGAAAAATTTGGATGCAAAGATTGCAAACCCGCATCTACCCCCATGGATACAGGACTGAAATTAACTAAAGGCACAAGTCCAACAAAAGAAAAGGACATACCCTACCAAAATCTTATAGGTTCACTTATGTACCTAGCTGTTGCCACACGTCCTGATATAATGTTTGCAGTAAGTCACCTTAGCCAATTCAATAACTGCTACACATCTGGACATTTTCAAGCAGCAAAAAGAGTTCTGCGATATTTACAAGGAACTAAAGACTTAGGCTTGACTTACATAAAAGGAAAGATGAAGCTTGAAGGAGCAGCTGATGCTGATTGGGCATCATGCGCCATTGATCGTCGCTCAGTAACAGGCTACGTATTTACATATGGCGGAACGCCAATAAATTGGGAAGCTAAGAAGCAAAGAACAGTTGCACTTAGTACAGCTGAGGCGGAGTACATGGCTCTAACAGAAGCATCGAAGGAAGCCATATACCAGAAGAACTTGTTAAATGAGCTTAATATAAATACAGGCATCGTTGATATCTACAATGATAATCAAGCCGCTCAAAAGCTGGTCATGAACCCAACTATAAGTACTAAATCCAAACATATCAGCATCAAGGAACATTTTATTAGAGATGCTATGAAGGATGGACACGTAGATGTAAAATACCGTTCTACAGAGGACATGGAAGCAGATGTTCTTACAAAAGCTTTGCCGACTATGAAGTTTATTAAACTTAGGACTAAGATGAACATCTTCTAATCTGATTTCGTGAGGCGGAGTGTTGTGGAGCGAACCTGCATACACGAAATTACTACTGGCAGCTAAGAAGTGTTTGAAAAACACGTCTGTCAATCTTGTTGATATTCTATTGAAAATGTAATGTCGTAAAAAATTGTAATGGTCGAAGACAATTAAAATAGCATAATATATTCACAATATAGTTTACTTTATATCAAAGGGGACCAGCCGTGTAGAAGTTGATGTGAATGGAAGACGAGAGCAACTAACACTCAAAGATGTTTGGTATGTCCCAACATTAAGGTGAATCTTTTTTTTGTTCTTGCTGCACATGATCATGAGTACAACACTGTCTTTTATTCGACGCCAGATAGGTGCACTTTGAAAGTAGCTGGATCCATCAAGTTAGTAGGAAAAAGCAGAGAAATGGAGGACTTTTTAAGCTGAACCTAACTTGCCTAGTAACGAAACAAGAAGTTAATGTGGCACTGACGAATCCACTACAAGTATACCACGAGAGACTCGCTCACCAGAGTAAGAGACACAAGTGAAAAAACTCATTAAAAGAGAATTGGGTTTGAAAGTCAAGGACAATCAATCAGATCTATGTGAAGGATGTCTATATGAAAAGGCCGATAGGCAGACGTTTGGCACAAGGGTAAGAGCGACTCAATCTGAAGATCTCATCCATGCTGACATATGTGGACCTGTTACATACTCGATACAGAAATTTCGATACTTTCTGTTGTTCAAAGACGACTTTAGTCACTATCGATGCATATATTTTCTAAAGCAGAAATCAGAAGCACATCATAAGCTCAAACAAATGTTAACTGAAGCTCGAGTTGCAGGACACACTGTTAAAGAAATGTTGACCGATAACCGAGGAGAGTTCGAAAACGAGCAATTTCGAAGGATCTTAAACGAGCATGGCATAAAACAAAGACTGACGATGCCTCACACTCATGAACAAGCTGGATGCGTAGAAAGAGAGAATAGGACTATAGTAGAAGCAGCAAGAGCAATGATGCATGCACATGCGGAGATACTGCAAGGTTTATGGGCAGAACTCGTTAACACAGCGACGTACATCTTAAACCGCACTGGTTCATCGAGCACGCCTGGAATATCTCCTTATGAACTATGGTACGGAAAGAAACCTGGTATTAAGCACCTGAGAATCATTGGTTGCAATTGGTACGCTCATATTCCGAAATCTAACCGCAAGAAGGTAAGCAAGAAAGCTAAAAAAGGAATTTTGATTGGCTATAATGGCGAATTAAGGATACCGAATTTGGGATAAAGTTAATCACAAATTAATTAGATCCAGAGACGTCCGTTTGAAGAAAAACCGTTACGGGGTTGCAAAGACCAGAATGACGATCAAACTAAGAACATTTCACAACCTTCACCATCAACTGGCAAACAATTTCGATTCGAACTGCCAGATCTACAAGACCCCAAAAACTCTATACCAAACAATGCTTATCAAGACAGATTTATATATGCAAACGATCCAACGTATCAACCACCACAGCTTAATGGACATAATGAGCTAGTTGATGACCAAAAAGTCCGTGTACAGCAAGATTAACAGGAAGCACTTGATTTTTACTCTGAGTAAAATGACACCGAAGATGAATCAGATCAACTTGAAACTGCAGAATCTGAATATGAGGAAACAGACCCAGTAGAAGTTAAGCACGAGGAGCTGTCGATTAATGAAATTGAGCAAGAATGTCAAATGACTCTGAGGAACCGGAATAATCTAAGACCTCCTAGTCGATACAGAGACACTGTTTGTAACATCAGTATGTCATCTAATGCAGTCGAGCCTAAAAGCTACACAGAAGCTATGTCAGGAGTAGATCACGATAAATGGAAAGAGGCAGTTGATACTGAAATTAATTCTTTGAAAGAAAACGAAACATGGGAACTAGTAGAATTGCCGGAAAAAAGGAGAGCTATTCCCTGTAAGTGGATCTTCAAAATTAAAACTAATCCGGATGGGACACTAGACAAAATACAAGGCCCGATTAGTAATTAAGGGATATTCTCAAAAGGAAGGGCTGGATTTCTTTCAAACGTTTAGTCCTGTGGCAAGAAGCAGCACAATACGAGCACTTCTTAGTGCTGCTGCAAAGCAAAATATGTCGTTAGCTCAATTTGATGTCTCCACGGTGTTCTTATACGGTAAATTAGATGAGGAAATTTACATAAAACCTCCACAAGGCTCTACCACTAATCCTAGGCTTGTATTCAGGCTAAAGAAGAGTCTGTAGGGCTTAAAACAGGCACCGCAATGTTGGAACCGATGTATCACTGACTACATAATAGCTCTCGGATTTCAGCAGAGCAAGGCGAATCCCTGCCTATTTATAAGAAGGAAAGGCAAAAATAAAATTGTCTTAGCCCTGTTGACGACGGGTTAATCGCTTCCACAAGTGAAACTCAAAACTTTCTGGAAGAGCTGAAAAAGCGTTTCAAAATAACTGTTAAATCAGCGAATTATTTCCTGGGTATGGAAATTGAGAGGAAGTCGGACGGCTCTATTCTAGTACATCAGAAAGCGTACACTAAACGCGTGCTAGAAAGATTTAGAATGGTGAATTGTAAAGCCGTAGCCACACCAATTATTAAGACGAATAACATAGAGGATGAAAATACTTCAGACCTCTTCCCTTACCGTCAAGCAGTTGAAGCATTGGTTTATCTTATGACTGGTATGAGACCAGATATAGCCTATGCTATAAGCGTCGTATCACGTAATTATCACGTGATACGACCATCCTACAAAGGAAGATATCATACTGTCAAGAGGATATTACGGTATCTGAAAGGCACAATGGATAAAGGAATTATTTACAAAAGCGGTACAGCCCCTGGTCTACAATGCTATAGTGATGCTGATCACGGAGGTGATCTTAGCCCAGGCGCTCCACTACTGGCATGTTATGCTTGTTTGGTGGTGGACCAATTTCATGGCAGAGTAAACGCCAAACCACCGTTGCAATTTCATCCACCGAAGCGGAGGTAATAGCTGCCAGTGAAACTGCTCGCGAGATTATATGGTTGAAGAGAATCTTGAAAGATATTACTGGCGAAGATTGCCCGACAAGTCTTTGCATCGACATTGAGTCCGCAATAAGACTAGCCAAGAATCCACCATATGAATATCATCAACGAACAAAGCACATAAGAATCAGATCGTTCTTTATAAGAGAATGTGTCACTATTGGTGTTCTTGATGTATGTAAGGTCCCTGCGGCTCGACAGCTTGCCGATGTGTTGACAAAACCGTTGTATGGACCCATGATCAAAGAGCTCAGCGAAATGTTAAACATAAAAAACGGAGGCGGATGTTGAGGGGTGTAACCTCCTTTATATTACTTTACGTTGCCACTTGTCTTTGACAAGCTGATTACATTCGTCGATTGTTTATGTACTGTGAATAAATATTATCAAACATGTTAAACTTTATTATATCCCTAACTAAACGTCCATGTAACTCATCAAATGAGCTCTTTGACATACGAAAATAGATGAAAAATTTGTCTTCGTGTTCTCGAAGATCCAAAGACGTTGTGCGTTTTCCTTCCTCATAGCATTATAAGGATAGATCCTATAATACCTATATATTTTCTCAAGTTTGTGTCGGCGCAAACGTTGTCGTTACAATAGGAGCAGGGCAATTTGCTTTTTTCGTTCCATTAGAAACAAACTATACGACGCGTTCAGACCAGCACCTCGATAATAGGTACTTGGATTGCTCCTCCAGCGACCGTGTTCAAACCGGGTCCATGTGAAAGCTCTTGCTTAGCCCAGCTCCCTGCCGTTTAGCTGGCGACCGAATGCATATGAAAAAGCACTTACGTTATCCAGTCGCGCGATATCGGTACGGTCCAATAATGCAAGCACGATTTAATACGATCCAATAATTGGCGTCCTTACTGGTGCCCCGTATACATAGGTGTAGCGGGTTTTACTGGACATACTCTTGCAAGTGATTTTTTTATCTATGGTGGGAGACGGGATATTGCCCGTACGTAACGCTAAGTCACAAACCCCAATAATGTACAGTCCATTGTATAATCCATTGTATACAATGGATTATTGACTGTACATTATTGGGGTTTGCGACTTTGCGTTATCGGAGTGTGCGCTTTGGGACGTGTGTTATTGCCTCCCCTCCTCGAGGTTTTTCGAGGTTTTTAATTTTACTCACAGTAGGCTAGGCCACAGACGATAAAGAGATACTACGTAGGCACAGCACAGAGTATATAAACTTACCTACCACATAAATATTATTCAATCCTATTATTGATAAATAAATATAGTATTATCATCATAATACAATAGTTCCGTCACTCAGTGGTGAATCAGTGTATTTTGACCATATTTCTAGTTACTTTTCGGCTGTGGAAGCTCACTAAATACGATATGTAAATAATCTGCAGACACTACACTTGTAAATCGATGGAAATGGATTTTTGGAATATAAAATGGACATGGGAAGATATGTGCGGGCCTTCTGGCCTCCGTCCGTGGAACGAAATTACTAAGGATCTGGGCTTGTGTTTTGAAGAGTTGTTCTTAGAAATTCCATTGTACTTCATCATCGCCGCCGTATCTGCATTCTATGTGGGCTACAGGCGAGACTGGGTGATCAGAGAGAAGACTCAGGAGCGAACTATTATTCTGAGAAGTTTCATAGTGTTGGCGTTAGTTTTTATTCCCGTAATTGAGTTGTACGTGCATGTAACAGATGCCATATTTGTTTTGTACCCAATCGACTATTTCTCGGCTGGTACGTCATGTCTATCCTGGCTGGTGCACTTCGGGTTCCTGCTGTCGCTGAAGCAGCGGCTAGGGCCGAGTCCCCGAGGGCCGCGCCTACTACTGGTGTTGTGGAGCGCAGCGCTGCTGCTGACAGTGGTCTCGGTGCGCAGCCGCTGCCTGGCCGGGGCGCCCGCTGGCGCCGCCTTCGCGACCCTTGGCTGCCATGTACTATACCTCCTCACTCTCATACCCTCAAGCCATTCCCGCCCTACATACTTTTCACCTTGCCTTGTTGGATCACAACATAACCATGTAAGTATATTACTTCTGTTGTAAATTAATATTAAGTTGCTGTGTAAATAGATAAATAGTAATGGCATTCGATAATAAATATATTTGTTAACATATAATATGTTAGTTGGCCAAAGTATATACCTACATAAAATGCTACTGTGAGCCGTTAAAAGTTTAAATGTTAATGCTTAAATGTTATGACTCTCTTGATTTGTCTCAAAAACACCTAGACAAACTATGGAGTTATTGCTAACATTTTTATCTTTTCAGAATGAGTACACACCACTGCTGCCGCATGTTGATGAAGATATCTTGGGAACAGCTATGCAAGGAGTTGGTTTCTTCTCTAAATTAACACTAAGTTGGGTGGAGCCCCTATTGCGGAAAGGTAAATACAACAACCTTCATTGTCTAAACACAAGAATGATATATTTCAGCATTCAACTGACAGAATCGATTTACCTGCTTTGTAGAACAATATGAATTAAAAACACCTTTTAACAGGTCTTGAAAACAAACTGAGTGATCCAGAGGAGCTTTTTGATTTGCCCGTAAAGCTGCGCTGCTCATATGTAGGTGCGAGGATGGACAAAGCGCTCATTGGCAATGTGGACCAGCACCAGCAGTTCCAAGAGGTGCCTCATGAGCCATTCATCAGTTCTGGTAATTAGGATAATTGAAAGGAATTTAAGATTGTTTGCTGGTCAATAAGGTTCTCCACCAACCCGGACTTGGCCGCCGGTGGTGGAGTATAGCATAAACTTCCTGCGATGCAGGAAGAGACCCGTGCCCCAGCAGTGGGGACATACAAGGGTTGATAACATAATATAATAATAAGGTTCATTTGTGATGTCCTCATTTATGTTGCTATTGTTTTACTATTAGTTGTAGTTATACTATTTTTATTTTTAATGCACTAACCCGTGCTAAGGACAAATTTAAAAACCTATTTAGAGGCTAAAAATTTCACCCATGCCGGGATTCGAACCCGCAACCTCTGGCTATCTGTACCAGCGCTCTACCAATTGAGCCAATGGGTGACTCACCGGCATCAGTGAAATTTCGAACCTCTTTACACTATTCTCTGTATTACGTACAGGCAGCGACATCTGGCTTAAGCAAATTGCATCACTTACAGCCCCGACTACCTACTTTGCAGTTAGGTTTTACATCAGAACGGTATCACTGTACCCACATGATAAATTTTTAGCCTCTAAATAGGTTTTTAAATATTAGTTGTAGTGATTTATCTATCTCATACAAAAGACCTGAAAGAGGTTAAATTAATGGATGTCATGAATCACTATGAAATTGAATTCCTGCATGCGTTTTGCTGGTTGTAGAATTAATCCAAGTGATATGTCACAACAATCAGCTTTTTTGTGTAAGTCAGTTCATCCTGCTTTATTGGATCACACCATTAATCTTAGTAGGAAGGTAATCGATATTTTTTAATAAATAAAATACTGTACATTTTCTTAGACAATACTTATGTTTTATTAATTAATTAAAAATCCGTGTCAAGAATCACAAAAATTAAGGTTTTTATTTATGATTATTACCGTAACCTTCCTACTAAGATTAATGGTGTAATCTGAATGAAAAAAAATAATGGTGTGATCTGAATGAAAAAAAATTGAATCAAAAATGTAGTCTGGATTCGGATCACATGATCCGAGTGGAATATTTTGCTTGGTTTGATGTGATCCGAGTGGACGTACCCTGTTTAGGGTAACCAAACGCTCCTCCAAACGTTTAGATGTGAAGAAATAAACATACACATTCACAAACTTTCGCCTTTATAATATTAGTGCGATGATAACTTTTACTTAGGTACTTTACGAAATCTATTACATTTTGAAAGTTATCTATTAGGTTAAAACACTGTTATGTGTTTTGAAAACAAGGACAACCGTTTCTTAGGAGTCAATTCGTTAGCACTCATTATATTGTTTTACTTTATAATAATACGCCCAATGACTGCCACATTCCCCAATAACAGTTCCGGATTTCGCTGACTAACACAGTGACTCGAGATTTATCTATTAGACCTGTAACAATGTTACAGGCTATGGTGCGACGGGTGAGTCGACGCCGGTGACGCCGACCGCCCGTGTGCTGGTGCGTCCCGTGCGTCGCCAGAACGTGTCACTGCTGCGGGCGCTCCACGCGTGCTTTGCGCTCCAGTTCTACAGCATCGGCGCGCTGAAGCTCGCCTCAGACATGGCGGGGTTCGCCGGCCCGTTGCTGCTCAACCGGCTCATCACCTTCATCCAGGACGAGTCAATCGACTTGCATTATGGGTGAGTAGTGCTAACCCTTAACTGCCAAAAACAGAGGATGTAGGCCCGGCTCGAGACCCGTACTAAGCCATACTTCATCGTCATCAACCCATTATGTCCCCACCGAGGGGCACGGGTCTCGCCCCTGAGCAAGGTATGGGCTATACTCCCATCACGTGGGCCAAGTCCGGATTGGTGGAGGCTTGCAAGTGTAGTGACTGGTCGTACTGTCAATGAAGTTTTTAAGCCGCCCTAAGGCCTCTGACTTTCTTTAACGACTGCCATCTATCGACGGCAGCCGGCACCAACTGCTTAACGTGCCTTGCGAATCACGGAACCGTTCGGAAAGATTCGGATGCCACTAGCGTTAGTCATAGACCCATGCATGCACTGAACACGCCCTGTTTTGCTTAATCTTCGTGATCGTCTAAGATCACTCAGGCAGCCGGGGATACGAGGGAAGCCGTACTTGATGTATACGAATGGCCTCAGTCTGAGTGTATGCCCAAGTTTGTGTTGCGCCTGGTCCCCATAACATAGGGTATCCATTTTAAACTTTCGCGACTTGAACTCATTATTAGAATATTTTCGGGGCTTAATCGCGTAGTAATTTATTGCTATTTTGCCCCCTCAAGGATTGTACGAGCAGAGGAGAGCGTGTGCAACTCAATCGTTGACTCAGTCAACTCAGTCGCACAGTTGATGTTGTAGAGCACCGATGAAAGAAAAGAGTAGATGTTTACGTTCAGGTCTTCATGATGTTTACTAGAAACTGTGCACAGTTACATGTTTAAATATTATTTAGATGTTGTTACTGGGAGGCAAAAACCAACAGTTTGGCGCAGGCAACAAGACCCTTGAATTCGACTGTGCGCGGTGCCAGAGTCAGCCATATGGCGACCTAGAAAATTTATTTAAAATGTTACGATGAAGCCAACGTTACTTATTGCTGGCGTGACTTGTCCCGATAATCAGTGTTGTTTTAAATAGTTTGTTACATGAAAAACAATATAGTTGCCCAATTGTGTTGCCAGCGGTGGGTATTATAGAGTATTTCTTTATGACTCCCGATGGTCATACACAGTCACGTAGGGAATCAAGGCAATTGTGTTTTAGTTTTCCGTAATAATTAATCGCGGTAAGACCCGTTTAATTATTTTAGAGCCGTGGTAACTCAGTGGGTAGAACAATGGACTCGCGAGCGAGAGCACCAGGTTCGATCCCCAGTGCGGGCCTGCACCAATGACTTTGTTTAATTTCAATGTTACGTACATTTTTAGTCGCAATACTACACGCTAAGCGTGAAGGAAAACATCGTGAAGAAACCCGTGGCTTGGTTGACTCCGCACGTATTGACTAGTCTTTCCTGTGGGCTACACCGGCTAAGCTGTCAGGATGGTATAGGTGCTGGGCAAGTCTACACCATCTAAAAACAATGTCCCAGGCACTACAGCATCCGAGTGGTCCCTCCACCCATCTAGTGTGATTGAAGATGCCACTGGACGCGGTATAAATCATGCCATTACGTAGATGCAGAGAAGCAATACCACTCGCCAACTTAGCACTTAAAATTGCCGATCCGCGGTGAGCAAGCATGGTAATTAAGCCCACACTCTCTCTGAGGGAGGGCCCTGCAGTGGGATGTATATAGGCTACAAAAATTACCCGTTTAATATCTATCTATCTTCTAGATTGTTCTAGTGAACTTTTTCTACAGATACATGTACGCGGCTGGTCTTCTGGGAGCTGCACTGGTATCGGCACTGTTCAATACGCATTTCAATTGGCTGATGTCGCAAGTCGGCATCAAGATGCAGGGCGCGCTCTTCTCGGCGATTCTCAGGAAGACGTTGAGCGTCACCTCAACGGAGCTTACGAAGGCATTCAGTGTTGGAGAGATCACTAATTTCATGTCCACTGACACGGACAGGATTATCAACTCGTGCCCGAGTTTTCACGCGCTTTGGAGCATCCCTTTGCAGGTGGGTGCTAGAGTATTTGGTTGTTTATAACCCTGTCTACGTCTCACTTTAGGGCACATGCGTTTTCTCAGAGAGTGATTGATTCTTGATTACCACTCGTTCCGACCGCGAATTGGGAAGCTCAAGAGCTGAGGTATGTGAATATATCGAAACTCGGGTATCCTTACTAAGTTTTCCTTAACCGTTAGCGATTGGTAGATATAGATAGAGAACACGACCGGAAAAAATAATTACAACCATGATTTCTTCAATCTACGTAAGGTTATACAATTCGTGGTGTAGGTAGCAAAGGAAAGAAAAATTGGTACAGGCCGGGCATCGAACCCACGACATGTGCCCTGCAGTAGTACTTATATACATAGAAAAAAAATGGGTTAATAATCGGTTGAGGCAATTTATTGAATGGTTCCAGCTTTTCATCACCCTCTTCCTGCTGTACCAGCAAGTGGGCGTTTCCTTCCTGGCCGGGGTAGCCTTCTCCGTAGTGCTGATACCCGTGAATAAACTGATCGCCAACAAGATTGGTCAGCTCAGCACGAAGCTCATGCATCACAAGGACACGAGGGTCAGCCTCGTCTCCGACCTCCTCAGGGGAATACGCACCATCAAGATGCATGTGTGGGAAGACTACTTCATCGATAAACTCACAGGTGAGGTGATTAAAACACTAACTTAACTCGTGAGCGCAAGCCGCCCTAATTCGATTAAGCCCATATTTTGTTAGGTGCTGTCTGGCCGGCCGCAGTGTATATGTTCTTCCTATTTTTGTAAAATAGTTAACTAATACTTTGGCATTTGAAGTTATTGATGGCAATTGTGGAATCTTATCATACGTATTATACGTAAATTAAATCATTCATATCAATAAAAAATCCGCAAAATCCACAAAACATTAAATCTGATATTGAAACAATAATTGTTTCAATATCAGATTTAATGATTTGATTGAATGAGTTAGGTTAGGTTTCATTTCATTGCATCTCATTAAATTTCATTTTCATTTCATATCAATAAAAAAATCCTACTGAAGACTGGCTGTATGGGCATAGTTCCCATTGCCTACCAGACTGGGTGAAGACAAAAAAAATCTCGGCTTATATTTTTTACGGTTGGCGCCATTTTCCAAATAATTTTTCTTTATTAAATTGCTTATTTTTTTCGCAACTGTATTAAAAATAGTCGTTCAGTACACGTGCGGAACCGTCATTGCAACTTGTTCCGACTGTCAACCCTCGCCTTCGGCTGCGCCTCGGCTCGGGTAGACATTCGTCGGAACTCTTTGCAATGACAGCCTTTCCGCACTTGTAATGAAATATACTATTTATCGTGACTGTCTCTTCGACCTAGCTGTTAAGGCGCTCGGCTGCCGAGACGGAGGTCGTGGGTTCGATTCCCACTGAGGACCGCCGTACATTTGTACGAGTGGCCTCAGTCTGGGTATATTTTCATGTTTGTGACGTCCTGACCTGGTTACCTTAGTGCAGCGTTTTGGACCACGTTAAGTGATTATGTTGTGTGGAAGTTATTATTCTTATTATTATCTGACAAAACTTCAAATCGCTCGTAGACTAGTCGTATGGACTGATTGGAATCAATCACTTGAGTTAAGCAATGACAGGCACGGTTAGGTTAAGTGACCGTCCTGTGACTACCAGCTAGTGGCATTTTTTCCGAGCTCTTCCGTGCTTTGCAAGACACGTTAAGCCGTTGGTGGCGACTGTCATGCAATGACAGTCGTTAAGTCATGTCAGAGGCCTTATAGGCGGCTCGATAACTTCTGACAGTAAGGCCCGCCACTGTCTTACAATCCTCCACCGACCCGGACTTTCCCCCGTGGTGGGGTTGGCCTAATCTTCTTGCGATGCAGGAAGAGACCCGTGTCTCAGCAGTAGGGACATAGAAGGGTTGATATCGAAGGAATAAAGTTTTTTCGGTAAAAAAACTCCACTCTGACCATGTCAAGTCATCTTAAACCTAATACATCAGTGGTCACCTATTATAGGTGACCTATTATAGATCACAGATGTTCTGTGGTCAAAATAATGTCTATTAAAAATAAAAACCAACCATGAAGTTAAAAAGAAGCTATTATAGCTTCTAGAAGCTATTATAGCTTCTAGAAGCTATTATAGCTTCTTTTTAGAAATATACATATTTGCATGAATCATAAAAACTTCTATGATTTCTTTTAGTAAAAACTTCATGGTTGGTTTTTATTTTTAATAGACATTATTTTGACCACAGAACATCTGTGATTTTGACAGTTGGGAAAGAGAACGCACGAGTGCGGTAAAGGTAAAAAAAAAGCACGAGTGTGTAATAGCCCACATCCCGCACGCTATACGTCCCTGCACTACGCCAGTTTTTGAGCAACTGTATTAAAAAAGTAGTTTACAAGAAAGCACGGGTTTCCAATGATCGCGTCGTTCCCCGGCAGAGGCGCGGGCGTCGGAGCTGCGCTACCTGCGCGGGCGCAAGTACCTGGACGCGCTGTGCGTGGTGCTGTGGGCCACCACGCCCGTGCTGGTGGCGGCGCTCACGCTGGCCACGCACGCGCTGCGCGGCGGACCGCTCGACGCTCCCACCGTGAGTGCTCACCACCGACCACCTCCCACCGACCACCTCCCACCGACCACCGACCACCTCCCTCAAGCCGCGTGACGACACCACCAAAGAATAACTTATATTTTAGTACGCCTAAGCGGTTACGCGCGTCCTTACGCGTACATTGAATACGCGTACAGCTCTTGCACGGACAGCAAGGTACCTAAACGCGAGCTGAATCGATCCACGCGAGCCAGTCATCAATACAGTCTCATTCAATAATTTTCCTTTGATATTGCGCGCCGTGTTTTCATTATCAAAAATAAATGAAAGTGTCGAAAGTACTGGAACGCCTTGTTACGTCATGCCAGATTTCAGCTTTCTGGTACGAATCGTCTCTGAGCTAAAGACAGACAGACGGGCGGACATGGCAAAACAACAAGGGTTCCTAGTCGACTAAGGAACCCTAAAAAAGGGTTGTGTATAGAAAACGACAATGCTGACTGCGGTATTCCCTTTCAGGTGTTCACAACCGTGGCCCTGGTGAACATGCTGATCGCTCCTCTCAACGCGTTCCCGTGGGTGCTCAACGGACTCACCGAGGCATGGGTCTCCGTTAAACGCATTCAGAAACTCCTGGAGGTAAGTGCTGAGTTTATTCAGAAACTCCCGGAGGTAAGTCATTCAGAAATTCCCGGAGGTAAGTGCCGAGTTCATTCAGAAACTCCCGGAGGTAAGTCAGTCAGAAACTCCTGGATGTAAGTGCTGAGTTCATTCAGAAACTCCCGGAGGTAAGTCAGTCAGAAACTCCTGGAGGTAAGTGCTGAGTTCATTCAGAAACTCCCGGAGGTAAGTCATTCAGAAACTCCTGAAGGTAAGTGATGAGTTCATTCAGAAACTCCCGGAGGTAAGTCAGTCAGAAACTCTTGGAGGTAAGTGCTGAGTTCATTCAGAAACTCCCGGAGGTAAGTCAGTCAGAAACTCCTGAAGGTAAGTGCTGAGTTCATCCTTGCACACGCACACACACACATACAATTTGTCACGTTAAATGTACATACTTATTTCGTACTTAAATCTAGTGGAAATTGTAGTTTTCGCGAGGCATCCTAATAAGTTGGAATTAAGGAATAAAGTTTTATTTTTATGACATATTTATTTCTTGTGTTCATTTTTTTTTTACATTGTACTTGCGTGCAAGTTTCAACGAAATAAATCTACATTGAATATTATTAATACATTTAAATGTTTACAAACTTACATTTCATCTTAAACATAAGTATAATTATGAAAATAGACTATTAGCTTGCTCAGATTGATGTACTGTAATATTAATTTAACGCCTAATCTTTGTCTAGTATAGGATCTCCGTTGATCTGAGCCTATATTAACAATTCAAACGCTGTATTTAATAGCTACTAGTATTAAACGCTTTTGCTGGTAATGTACGTTAATACAATTTTTTAAATGCTATGTTTTGTATTTTGTGCTATGTAGTGTAACAACACCAACAATAAATTGAAAGCTTTAGAACACAAGAAAATAGCAAACATTTTTAGGATTTCATTTATTTGGTCGCGGTGACAGAATACTTCGGGTCTAAGTCGATCGGGACCATCCCGCGGTGTACAAAACCATCGACCGCGATAGGGACCTTTTGTGTGACAAGCGGCTTAGAACCGTTTGAGAGACGATCTCGCACGATGATTTTTGCGTCTGAGTAAAAGCCGACTTTGATATTTTCCTTGGAGACGATCTTGTGCGACATTCCCGCGGCATTCATTAAACCGTTCACGTCGTATTTCCAGAAGAAGTGTCCATTGTGGGGCTCATTGTATTTGCAGAACACATCGCCGTCTAAACTCGCTACGTATTGCACTTCAATCTCCATTTTAACGCGCGTAGCCGTCAGCTCCGAAATGACGGCTTGGCCGGGCTCCAGTTCCACCTCGATTCCTGACGGTGTACCTATTCTGGCAGCCTCGCTCTTGGAGCGTTCTTGACCCCAGCCTGACGAGTAGGTGATGCTAGTCTGGCTGCCGATCTCTGTGGCGCCGAGGTCGACGCTGTACTCGATCTCCTGTCCGATCGTGAGCTCGCCGCTCTTGGACCACGTGTTCGAAGTGCTCTGCTCCACTTCCTCTTGGATTGCAGCGTTGAATTTAGACCTGAAGGAGCTTTTGTTGATGAATTCCCTTCGAGCGACGACGGACGGCACGGCGCTGATTTTGACGATTCTAGCGCTGACAGGGACGAGCGTTCTCGAGACCGGGCTCCCGCCATATTGGGAGAATACGTCACCCCAGAGCGGGGGGCTGTAGAAGTAGACGCCAGCGGGGTTGCCGCCGTGGTAGAGGTTGGCGGCATGCTTAAGCTGGTAGTCGTCGAGGTTATAAGTGGTGCGCTCTTGGTCGCTCAAGGGCTCCACGCTGGAGCCAAGCGCCTCGACGGCCGGCTCGCCGTCGATCCGCGCGGCCTTCATGCGGATCTCGATCCGAGCCAGCACGGCCGGGAACAGCGCTAGCAACAACAACTTGTACATCTCGATGCTGCAACAATTGTATAGCATGCTTAGCTCCGGAAGTTGGTACTCATTAAATGTCTATAGCTGGGAAAAACGTATTGTTCAGAATTTTTGTCTGGCTGTTCTTATATTCTTTTTTAGTGCACTAGCCCGTGCTAAGGACAGTTTTAAAAACCTATTTAGAGGCTAAAAATTCCACCCATGCCGGCTGTTATCTTATGATACGTACTTGCACGAGTAATAAATATAAAGACGACGGTTTTGACAAAATATGAGTCAAGGAAACTGCTAAGCGCAGTTGTTTCTTGGCTGATTTTGTGTCAGATTTTTTTTAGTCGAAATTCGATATGCAAGAATTGTTATCAGATGCGTTTAAATTAATCTTTCATATCATATTACTAATAGAACCACATTGTTAAGCTTTCGATAATTACTTTATATAAAAAAATGTCAAATACCAAACTTTATCTTTTTGTAGACATTTTCGCCATCATAATGTTACAAATTTTTATTTTTTTCCACTATTTTAACATATTGTATGGTCTAATTTCGGCATTTTGTACGTCTTTTTTATTCAAACATTCCTCCTGCGATACGCTGAATATGCATAACTTTTGACGCTAGTTTGACTCACTTTTCTACAGCTTGATCATTTCAAAGATAGTTGCATAGAGACTGTTGATTTGTCTTTGGGACGACCTTGTATAATGGATTTTGAAAATATAAATATCTATACCTGGTTTGAGCGGTAGAACAGGAAAGTCTTGCTTTTCGGATTCGCGCTCATGCAGCTAGCTGTAGTTCGTATTCTATTGTATGTATGTATTTATTAATATACAAAAGAAAACGTTTTATAAGCTCCACAAAACCAATTACTTGGTTTGATTGTGGGAGTTTATCACAAAATAGTTTTACCACAGATTTTACATACATACATACATACATACACACATACATACATAAGAATTGCACACTTTCTGATAATAATAAAAAAAATTTTTTGAAATTATTATTGTTTCGCTTCATACCTGACAGCATTACTTATTGTTAACTAGATAAGATAATATTATTTTTTTAATGCACTAACCCGTGCTAAGGACAACTTAAAAACCTATATTTAGCCTCTAAATAGGTTTTTAGATAAGATAAGAATATTCTTTATTGTACACCAGAGCACATATTAGCACAACTAGCTGTGATTTTCCCATGGGAATAAGATATTTTCCCACAATAAGACGTTGCCTGTGTGTTAATCCAGGGTGTCAGCCATACCAAATTCCAGCCGTTTAGACGTCAAGAAGTAACAAATATACACACTCGCAAAGTATCGCCTTTATAATAATACTGTGATAAGACGTAGCCTATGTGTTAAACCAGGGTGTCAGCTAACTTCATACCAAATTGTATTAAAATCGCTCCAGCCGTATAGACGTCAAGATGTGATATTAGGGTGATATTACACTTATCAAATATCTTTGTCCAATTTTGCTGTCAAATATTTTATAAAATTTCTTTGAGGTAAGCCCATTCCACTTGTCCAATAACTTTGTCCAATATTTTTTGCATAGTCTTAAGAAAATGGAGTCACGTGGAGCGTCTTCATGTGCTGCTATTGCGTCTTTAAGTGGTGCTATTATTATCGTTATGTTATTAATATTAATGAAAAACCAAAAGTCAAAACAAAAAAAAGTATTTATTAAAAATTTTGTCATTGGAATCGTCCACGATATCTTGTTTGCAGCCATTTTGATTTAAGTGTCATTAATATTTGATCAAATATCGGTGTTTCCAGGACATTTGATAAAGTCGTCCAGTTTCTTCCAATTTCTTTGATCAAATCGTACATTGGACAAGGATATTTGATAAGTGTAATACCACCCTTAGGTACATATTAAGTTACACAGAGTTTCTTGATACAATCTAAAACTTCTTTTGACGTTTTAGATTGTATTAAACAAATGTTTCTTATATACTGATCTGTCATAGGACTTGCTGGGAGCGACGTTTTTCGTCTAAATAACCATTTTCTTCGTTGACTAAAACAATTATAGTTCTCACATGTTTCAACATTAGTCGACTCTTTAAAAAACCATACACATTGATCATTAACGCGAAAAAAATATTTTCTGTATTAAGAAGGCCCACTTGTAGAAAATGACTTGACAGAGCTAAAAAAAAGCTAAGAGTTTGAATTACATGTCACGATTTTAATTATAGTTTTCTTTGTAGTAGCTCATGATATTATATTCTGGTTTTATCTTGTTAGACTTTTAGCAATACTGTGACAGAAATGAAACACATTTTTCTATATGAACTTTGTTTCCTGGCTCATTGCGTCTCAAAATGTTAGTGTGAATGTTGTTTTCCACCCTATGGAGCTTCCAGTGTCTTCAGTGTTTATTATTGTGAGGAAAACACACACACACACACACACACAAAAGCCACGCCTGCATCCCGAAGGGGTAGGCAGAGGCCTGGGCCTTAATTCTGTTTGTGCCTTCCACTACAATGACAGATAAATGGACGAGTCACGTGACGTGTCTTTATACCATTGGCGCCTAGAAGGTTTGATACGTGTGTGGGCTTAGACTTCAAGCAGCAATGAAATGAAATCGCCACGTATGTGCTATTGTCATTTACTACTCATGCATTGCTACGATCGATCTTGACAGATCTCTTTCGCTTCATCGTCTACATTCATTAGTCGTTGCGTGTACGCACGCTGGGCACAGTTTCGGGTACTTTTTTTAAGGAATAAAAACTATAAAATCATCTGGACAATGGAGTTTTCGAATTCACTTGGAAAGAACCGAAATAAGGAGATAATAAATAATTACGGTCTTATTTGTAAAAACACGATTCTTCTAAAGTTCTCCTTAGAGTCAGTTTATTTAATCGGTAGTTACGTATTTTCCTTGTAAAATCTCCACAACAGACTAGTTTAATTATCGCTAATCAAGTGATTTACACCGACAGCGGTGGTAGCTCAGTGGGTAGAACCATAGACTGGCAAGCGAGAGCCCCAGGTTCGATCGCGAGTGCGGGCATGTACCAATGACTTTGTTTAATTTCAAAGTTACGTACATTTGCGAATTTGCAGTCGCAATACCACACGCTAACGGTGAAGGAAAACATCGTGAGGAAACCCGCGGCTTGGTTGGCTCCGCACGTATTGAATAGTCTTTCCTGTGGGCTAGGCCGACTAAGCTGTCAGGATGGTATAGGTGCTGGGCAAGCCTACACCATCTATAAAAACCACGACCCAGGCACTACAGCGTCGGAGTGGTCCCTTCACCCATCTAGTGTGAGTGAAGATACCACTGGACGCTGTATTTAATCATCTCATTAAGTAGATGCAAAAAGGCCAATATTATTAATCAAGTGATTTAAGTGTTATTTTAATAAATAAGAACTTTGGCGTTTTTCATCTACGTAATGGGATGATTTAGACAGCGCCTAGTGACATCTTCACTCACACTAGATAAGTGAAGTGACCACTCGGACATTAAAGTGCCTGGGATATAGTTTTTACCCAACTGTGGCAAAGCCCAAAAGAAGGGTAATTAGATTGTCTAGGTTTTGCCGCAACTATACCATCCTGACAGTCTAGCCGGCCTAGCCCACAGAAAAGACAAATCAATAAGTGCATAGCCAACCAAGCCGCGGGATTCCTCACGATGTTTTCCTTCACCGTTAGCTTGTGGTAACCTTCGGTTACCGGACTGTAATCAAAGCGCTCGTGGCCGAGTCGAACCGAGTGATTGGAATCAATCACTTGAGTTAAGCATCAACAGACGCGGTCAGGAGCAGGATGGGTGACCGTCCCGTTACTACCGCTAGTGGCATTTTTTCGCAAGGCACGTTAAGCCGTTGGTGCCGGCTGTCATGTAAGTCGTTAAGCGATGTCAGAGGCCTTATGGGTGGCTTGATAACATCTGACAGTAAGGCCCGCCACCGTCTTACAATCCTCCACCAACCCGGACTTGGCCCCCGTGGTGGAGTATGGCCTAACTTTCCTGTGATGCAGGAGATACCCGTGCCCTAGCAGTTGGGGACATACAAGGGTTTAAATATCACTGTTGGCAATACTGGTGGTGTGTGGTGTCGGCCTAGAGAATAGCACCAACCCGATTCTTCCCGCGGGTGTCGTAAAAGGCGACTAAGGGATACAAACCGGGGGGTGGGCAGCAGCACCCCCTGCAGTACAATTCCACCGAACTGCGATCCCCAACCCGCATGCCCAGCTTGGGGATTATGGGCATTACCCCCTATGATAGCACAACGTGGCGCTCTTTAGGGGAGGGCTATGTCCAGCAGTGGACTAGTATAGCCTGACGATGACGAAGTGTTGATATCGTTAGCGTGTGGTATTGCGACTACAAATAGTCCGCTATAAGCCTTTTATAGAACTGACAAATAAACTGACGGACGGACGTTCAAAATTATAAACTAATGAAACTAAAAATATAAATTAAGTAGAAACGGACTTACCAGTTACTACCTATTGTCGCTGACCTGACCTCTGAGGCGACTGCGCATTTTAGTAGAGGATTCTAGTATTTATACCGAAAAACAGGTAGACAAATGGGACTGGACATTCCAGCCTTTATTTAATAACAAACACAGAGTCCTAAAGTATCTCCGGTTTCAAATTAGTGAATTAAACAGTTTTTTTTGTTGTAAATATCTCACATATGTAAAACTCTAGTACATACGAAATTTGATGTAGTAGATGTAGATGTAATTTCGCTACCGTTAGTAACTGGTTTTGACGAACTCGGTGGCGCTTCGGTTTGGCACGCTGACTGTAAAACCGAAGGTCTCGGGTTCGATCCCCGGCCGGGTCAAACTAGGAAACGAACTTCTCTAGTTTGTCTCGGGTCTTGGACGTTATCTATGTATTTATTGTATTAAATCTATCGTCGAGTTAGCACCTATAACACAAGTCATTTAGTTGTACTTAGTATAGGGCTTACGAGATCTGTGTAATATGTCCATGGATGTTTATTATTATTATTACATGTCATTAAATTTCATTTTCATTTCATATCAATAAAAAAATTCTACTGAAGACTTGGCTGTATGGGCATAGTTCCCTTTTCCTACACAGAATGGGTGAAGAAAAAAATATTCTCTGCTTATATCAGCTTATTCTTTAACGGTTGGCGCCATTTTCCAAAAAAATTCTTTATTAAATTGCTTCTGTTTTTCGCAACTGTATTAAAAATAGTCGTTCAGTACACGTGCGGAACCGACATTGCAACTTGTCCCGACTGTCAACCCTCGCCTTCGGCTGCGCCTCGGCTCGGGTACACATTTATCGGAACTCTTTGCGATGACAGCCTTTCCGCACTTGTAATGAAATATACTATACTCAAAGTAGCGCAGAAACTGCGGCTTATTGAACGTTACAAGTCAAACTAGGTGTCTATTTCAAAATCTAGATCATTTTGGAGAAAAAATGGACGCAAAAACTCCAAACTTAGTCTTTTTAAAGTCCTTTTTTAACAGAGTTCACATAATTATTATAAAATATAGAACACATGCATTGTACTGGCTTTAATTCCAGACATCATTGTCGTCTAAGTAATCCTTTATGTTATAGTAGCCCTTTTGGCACAAAGTGTGCTTAACACATTTTTTGATTCGCTTTTCAGGCAAGCTTAATGTAAAGTCAATTCGTTGACTTTCATGTATTAACTAATTTAATCAGTCATAAATTCTCATTTCAAGTGAACATCTATATTGTTCTTATGAGAATATCTTAAACCATACATTATGATCCGTTGGAAACAACGGTTGAATTCCTGATGTGTCAGACTCGACATCAGTGGTCAGGCCGGTTAAGTCACTTTCACTGCTACCAACATTTGAATTTTTTTATAATTTATTAGGACGAGGATATCGATACCGGCATGACACGATGACTTTGTTTTCTCAGTTATATACATTTGTGAAGTTATATATATATATATATATATATATATATATATATATATATATATATATATATATATATATATATATATATATATAACTTCACAAATGTAGGTATATATATATATATAAGTTATAGTAGCAATACCACTCGCTGACGGCGAAGGAAAACATCGTAGCTTGCTACGTACAACGGTCTAACAATGAGGCTAAGTGCGGAAATCTCAGGCCTAACTAACTATGCCAGCTCTGGGAATCGAACTGGGTCTCTCGCTTCCGAGTGTTCTAGTGACTGGGCTGCCACAGCTTTTTGTAATCACAAAATAGTTATATAATGAACGTCACAGATTTCAGAATTGATTTATGTGGAGAAGAGGCTAAGAAATAAACTCCACATTGTTTCTTTAAAACGTGTTTTAATTTAATTAACATAGTTTTCAACTTAAAATTATTACTAACTAGCTGACCCAGCGAACTTCGTACCGCCTAACAGTCGATTCTTTAATTTTTTTTATTTTTCTCTCCGTAAGATTCATTCTCGTACTTCAAGGAATATTCTATAAAAAGAATTACTGAAATCGGTTCAGCTGCTCTCGAGATTTGCGCTTACTAACAAATACAGCGATTCATTTTTATATTAAAGATGAATGTTATTAACTTAATTCCGGATTTACTTGCTTGTTTTATTACGGTTTCGTAGCTCAAAAGGAGAAACGGAACCCTTACAAGACCACTGTTGTCTCGGAACTTTATCTCGGAACGCGGGTATCGACTTGAAATTACAACCGCGTACTCCGGTTACAATTTCTTGAAGTTTCGAAAATATAGTATAGTAGAACTATGTAATGCGGCAAGTAATATCGCCTTATACTACAAATATAGCAAAAAAATTGAAAACTGTACATTCGTATTTCCTTCAGCAACTTTCATCGTAAGGTTGTCTGGAAGTAATTGCTTTTAGCAGTATGGTCGCCAATTGTACTATGTACATTGTAATTATTTTGTATTAGTTGCTTTTCCAGTGTACAATAAAGAATATTCTTATCTTAATTAAATTCTTCGTAATTAAATTATAACTAATCACTAAAGCTCTGTGAAAGCTCGGACAAAACTGAGAGACTCGAATCCTGAACTATTTATAATATGTACCTACCTACAAATTTAGATATATATTAAACTGGTCGCGGTCATTTAGTAGGTCAAACGTAATTACCGGCGTTAATAAATACTACCTACAAATTGTAGAAAACCCTCCGTGCGCAAGTCCGACTCGTACTTAACCGGTTTTTTATTGTCGGAAGAATGTGTTAGACACAATCCTCCCGTTAACATTATTTTAATACCAGACAGCCCTGTCTTGTGAATAATCTGCAATGTTATAGCAGAGTTTATTAGCAGAACAGAACAAAGCTCACGTGGCCCAGTCGCACCGAGTGATTGAAATCAATCACTTGAGTTAAGCAAAAACAGGCGCGGTCAGGTGCATGATGGGTGACCGTCCCATAACTACCACTAGTGACATTTTTCCGAACGCTTCCGTGCTTCGCAAGGCACGCTAAGCCGTTGCTGCCGGCTGTCATATAATGGCAGTCTTTAAGCCATGCTATAGGCCTTTTGGGCGGCTTGTTAACTGTTGACAGTAAGGCCCGCCACTGTCCTACAATCCTCCACCAACCCGGACTTGACCCCCGTGGTGGAGTATGGCCTAACCTTCCTGCGATGCAGGAAGGGAGCCGTGCCCCAGCAGTGGGACCAACAAGGGTTGATATCGATGAACAGAACCCATTTTTGGCAGACTTCAAAAAAGGCGGAGGTACTCAAGTGACGCGCATGTGTTTGTTTTCTTTTTTTAACTCTAATATATCTCGAGGAATCATAAATGTTTGGTTAAACGGTTTGGTTAATTAAAGAAATTCCTTAGCGAATCCCTAAATAAACCGCATCGCTCTGTTTTGCAAAATGAAGAAGTTTGATGGACATAGTTTCAATGTCACGTCTCTTTACCCGCAGTGTTACGGTTGTAATCTTTAATACGGCTTGTCCGGCATTTGAATTTATAATGATGTTGGTATTTTTGTCCTTTATCGTATGAGCCAATCAAGCAAGAAAAACAAGTTATAGAATGATCTTTTAAATCGTCTATGACTCCTTCTTTTACATATTTTAAGAAGATTTTATTAGTTTCGTCTTTAGAATTTGATTGTTATGCAAATTGCTTTTAAAGATTATTTTCGCCGAAAATTTTATGCTGGCAAAAAAAGCACCGAGGCGGCGAAATAGCAGGTATTCAATAAAACAGGTATTGCCTGAGAAAATATAGGTACATATATTTAGTTGACACTAAATAATCCAGGTTCGCTATTTTAATACGGACTAGTTGAGAATTAATTTTTAACCAATCGAAATAGGCAAGCTCGAGACAATCCGAATGTATATTGCTTGCTCAACCTACAAGCATAGATAGGTCATCGGTCTAGTTCCTACATGCATCGGATTAAATTTAAATATAAGTACAGTCTATTTATTCTTACTTGTCCAATTTAGTAAACAAGATTCTAACCTTAAAATTGAGATTAGATGCCTAAACTAGACAATTTCTCGCAAATTCTACGAACTATGTTTATAAAATTGGCAGCGTGTTATCTAAAATAGTGTTCCAGGTTAATTCATTTATGGAAATATGGCAGTTTTGGACTAAAAAGTCACAGTTTAAGGGTAGAATCTTGTTTACAAAATTGGACAAGTAAGAATAAATAGACTGTAAGGATTATTTGGATGACAAAGATGTCTGGTATTCAAATAATGTTAAAAGGGACGATTATGTCTAGTGTAATGTAACTTTCAGTTGCAATCTGTTAATTAAGTTAAAAATCTGTTTTGAAACGATTACATGTAGAGTTTCTTTGTTAGTTTCCTCTCCACATAATATATTAATTGTGAAACTAAAAGCATTGACGTTTATTAAGGAAACATTTTGTTTTTATAGTGAATCAAATTCTTTTGACCTTGACTTTGATTTTGTATTTCCAGAAATAGTGGCTCTTAAAAGGTCAATTTAACTTGCAGAGCACATTGCCTATCAGTATTATGTGAAGTGTATAGTAGGCACAGATATGGAGTGAAGTTTATTTCCGAGCGAGAGAAAATAGATTGTTAGGAAAATTGATCTTAACGGCTCTACAGGGCCCACTACCTCGTCCTATTTGACGGGAGACAAGGTAATCATTGTCTCATACTTTCAGCTTCCCGACATGGATCCGGAGAGCTACTACGACCGCCTGAACACGAACCGCGACGAGGAGAACCTCATCGTTATAAAGAATGCCACCTTCGCCTGGGCCCAGCCGGCTGAGAAGAAGGAGCCGCTTCCGACGCCCAGAAAAAACAAAGGAAAATCCAAAAAAAAACTTTCCAAAAGCAGCCTTCAGAGAAGGGATTCGTCTTCTTCTTCGGAGACTGCAACAGCGACCGAACAACCCTTCATGTTGAGGGACATCTCGCTAGAAATCGGCAGAGAGGATTTCATCGGCATCACCGGTAGTGTGGGCAGCGGCAAGACGTCTTTGCTACACGCGATCATGGGCGAAATGATAAAGAAGAACGGCTCCCTACAAATAACGGAAAATCTCGACAGTACGTACGACTGTTTATTTGGTTTTATTAAGTTTAGTGTGTTTTTTTTTCATGTTCTTGCAAATATACGAGTAAATACAGTGTCACACCAAATTGACGGCCTCGGTGGCGCAGCGGTTTGGCACGCTGACTGTAAAACCGAAGGTCTCGGGTTCGATCCCCGGCCGGGTGAAACTAGGAAACGAACTTTTCTAGTTTGTCTCGTGTCTTGGATGTAATCTATGTATTTATTGTATTAAAACTATCGTCGAGTTAGCACCTATAACACTAGGGCTAAAGAGATCTGTGTAATATGTCCATGAATATTTATTTATAAATACTTTTTAAGCCATGTAGGCCGTGGACCGTGGGTCGGGCAATTTGCGTATAGATGTTACCACGTTGAATGCATATTGCAGGTTTTGGCTATGTGTCGCAGACGCCGTGGCTGATCCGGGGCACAATCCGAGACAACATACTTTTCGGGAAGCCTTACGACGAAGCCAAGTATAAGGCAGTCGTAGACGCTTGCGCACTCACTGGTAAGCAGCTGCCACAATTCTCAATCTGTAAAGTCGGGTTATTTTTTTTGTCTTGTTTTGCAACTAATAAATTTTAATGTTGGACGAGGTTTGTCAGGATCTTGGCAAGTGGCAAACCATGGGTCTACCTAATTTCTGTTGTATGTAGTATTTGGTACATGTATCCCATATTAACTCGTACATCAGTAACTATTCGTTAACTATTCAGCCTAGATCCGACAACAAAACCAAAATTGTTTCGCAAGAACTTTTCTACATAATCACTAGATGTCGCTAATTTTTATATAGTTACTGTTTACCCCAGGTTCGATCCCAAGTGCGGGCATGTACCAGTGACTTTATTTAATTTTAAAGTTACGTACCTTTGCGAATTTGTAGTCGCAATACCACACGCTAACTGTGAAGGAAAACATCGTGAGGAAACCCGCGGCTTGGTTGGCTCCGCACGTATTGACTAGTCTTTCCTGTGGGCTAGGCCGACTAAGCTGTCAGGATGGTATAGGTGCTGGGCAAGCCTACACCATCTATAAAACCATGTCCCAGGCACTACAGCGTCGGAGTGGTCCCTTCACTCATCTAGTGTGTGTGAAGATGCCACTGGACGCTGTATAAATCTCATTGAGTAGATGCAAAAAGGCCATATTATTATTACTGTTTACATCACTAAAATAGCTGGTGCCCGCGACTTCTACTGCGTAGGATTAGTATTTCGACTAGCTTATATTAGCGTAGCGTCCAAAAAAAGGTATTGGCAGCGCACGCTAGAATAGCTCGCAGATGTTAGATTTTTTCTTACTTGCTTGGCACTTGTCGCCATATTTTGGACGATTCACACAATATCCTCATAAATTGTAACCTATGTGTTATTCTGATGTACCTATAAGCTATATTATTGTAAAGTTTAATTGAAATCCATTCATTCTTTTTACGTCAAAGAGTAACAAACACCCATCCATCCATACTTACAAAGTCTCGCGTTTATAATATAAGTAGGATGGCGCTTCAACACTACAATAAAACATTCACAAAATTGATAAAAAACTGAAATAAAAATACCAATAATTGGACTGCTGAGCATTGACTACGTATGCGGGACCCAAACTCAACATTGTGACTCAACGTGATGTATCTAGGTATCTACATTATACCCGCCTGCTCACTACGTAGTTAATGCACAGCAGTGGATTTTATTCTACAGCTTGTTTCTGACTGTCGTGAGTTGTTGACATACCTCAGCGCTCAAAATTGCCACTTCGCGGTGGGCACACGTTGTAAAGCCTACTCTCTCTCTCTCTGAGAGAATGTGAGAATGCCTGTGCCATGGACGTTTATGAAATAAGTTTTGGTATTTGCTTCCTAACTTACGGCGCTCAGACATGGCGTTTGATTGAAAGTCAGAAATCCGAACTCAAGGTTTGCCAGCTTGCAATAGAGCGCAGCATCTTGGGGGGGGGGGGGGGGGTGTGGAAAGAATAGACCGTATTAGAGACAGGATGCTGCGCTCAATAACAAAAAAATGCGGTTGTTGTAGTTGCGACCGCCAGGTTAAAGTGGGACTGGGCTGGCCACGTTTGCCGCATGAGCACAGATAGGTGAGCCAAAATTGCGACCGACTGAACACCGACCTCAAAATGGATATCAACGTCGCGGCAGACCAATGCGAAGATGGCGTGACGACCTAAATGCATTCTTGCCAAGGTGCGTGGTGGCTGGAAACAGGAAGACATAGAAACAAGTAGGGGAGGCCTTTGCTCAGCAGTGGGACACAAAAGAGGTTAAGTAAAAAAAAATGGTTCCCAGAGGACCTGGACACGTTGGGCTGGGACGCGTCGGTGGGTGACGGCGGCTGCACGCTGAGCGGCGGCCAGCGCGCGCGCATCTCGCTCGCCCGCGCCGTCTACCAAGACAAGCAAGGTATGTTTCTTTTAGGTACTTTTGTGTGAGGCCATATTTCATGATTATATTTGCTCGTACATCTGCGGGTACTTCTCTCTCCAATCTATTCCTTCTCGAATATATTATTCTAGCCCGTCCGATAGTCGCACGTGAGAGATCTCTTTTACTGACGAGGCTGCCGTATGAAAATATTTCGATGGTTTTGTGAAAAAAAGATAAAATAATTTCATTTGTCGATACATTTTATAGACTACCTATTACGTATTTGACCCCAGGAATTATTGTGATTTATTTTTGTTAATCCTATGATGCGCAAAACCTGAGAATTGTTTTTGTATATCGATACATATTAAACCAAAAAATTAAAATTGACAATTTTTTAAAATGGAGTTTTTTTATCATATACTTCATAATCGAGTAATTTTATTATTCGATTTAAGTTATGAAAAATAAAAATTATCAATTTTATTCTGTTGATCCAATCAATATGTTCAAAAAGATCAATAAAAATTATCAATTTTATTCTGTTGATCCAATCAATATGTTCAAAAAGATCATGCATTTTTTCGTTTCGTTCATCTAGAAACTTGACGCGGTCAATTCGAGTTGTCAGTTTTCGCGCTATTTTGGCCTGCTAAGACCCCTGACCCCGAGAATAACGATGGTTCGTCACGTTCGAGGTCAGCCTGGGTAGGATCACGACGCGAGTTGCGCGCCTTGAATGTCAAAAGTCGCGACTTTCCCAGTACATTGGTAAATTCTGACCTTTTGTGGCGACGAAATGTCAGAATTTGACAATGAATGTACCGGAAAGTCGCGACTTTTGACGTGAAAAGGCGCGACTCGCGTCGTCGTACTACCCGACCTGAACTTCTGAGGCGAGCGGGCATAGCAAGGTCTAGCCAGGTTTTCACGGTTTTAGTGCGCTCGGTCCGAGTGCGCCATCCGAGTAAACTAATGCTTCTGATTGGACGGTTTGTCGTGACAACACCAAAATATTTTTTTGAAAAAACCTATTTAGAGGGTAAAAATTCCACCCACGCCGCGACTCCGCGACCTCTGGCTAACCGTGCCGGCGCTCTCCCAACGAAATTTCGAACCTCTTTACAATACTCTCTGTCGCGGGTTCGAATCCCGGCATGGGTGTAATTTTTAGCCTCTAAATAGGTTTTTAAAATACTCTCTGTATTACGTACACCGAACACCAAAATAGCCAATGAGAAGCTGGTTTGTTTCGGCCACCCCGCAGTTTACCTGCTGGACGACATCCTGTCGAGCGTGGACGCGCGCGTGGCGCAGCACATCGTGCAGCGCTGCGTGCTGGGCGCGCTGCGGCGGCGCGCGCGGCTGCTGGTGGCGCGCGCGCCGCGGCACCTGGCGCGGGCCAGCGCCGCGCTGCGGCTGAGCCGCGGCCGCCTCGCCGCACGAGGTCGCGCCTCCACCACAAGCCGCTCGCTTCCGGCGGTTCCGACCGCAGAGTGCTTAGTGCGAGTTTTTTAACTACTCGATCGCGGTAACGTTATAGTACATTACACAACTAGGGTGGTAATACAAAGAAAGGCCGAGATCGCAGAAGTTTGCGGCCCGAGCTGCAAGCGAGGGACGTAAATATGCGATCGAGAGCTTCCTTTATTACCTCCCGTGTTGTGTACATCTTTTTATGTCTACACTTGGCAAGAATGCAGCCAAGCGGCACTTTATTGCCAGGTGTGGCATAAACTCATATATCTATGGCATCGAGGAAGCGCCACCTAGCGACAAGTATGGAAATTAAAATTGCTGAGTGCGAGTTGTAATGGTTTACGTTGAGAAGTGAACACGTTCAGCGGCCAAAACACGAATAAACGCGAGTGCGAGTTGTACTGTGACAGCGTTTTGCCAGTTCGAAAGGTTAACTTACTCATACTCACTACTCAATGCTCGATTAACGCGGTAGTAAAATTATTCGATTGGATCTGTCAAACTCGCACTAAGCACTCAGAACATAAAAAAAGAGAATTCGTAAGTGGGCGGTCGTGCCTCGCATTAGCAATGTATTGCCTATGTGTAGTCGGTGACAGTTCTTCTTGCCTCAGTTGTCAAGTAGCGGTACTACAAAAGAAAGAGTTATTGTCAAACTTAATTTCATTGTTGTCCATTGATTTCGATCCTTGTTTACATAACCAAAAGGTTCAATTATTTAACTGGAAGTTTTATGATATAAATCTTTTTGGCGTGGTCTTTATTTACCAATGACAGTTTGGCATTCATAATGTGCGTTTGGTTTTTAAGTGTGAGTTTGGTCACACTGGTTTTCATACTAATGGGTCATGTCACTACTTCTACTCTTTTTTATGTTCTGTGGTTCCAACGCCTTCGAGGCTCTCGAACCGCCGAAAGCGAATGGATTGTTTGTTTGTTTGTTACTTACGCTTTATTGCACAAAAATTAAGAAACAAAAAACACTCAAATAACAGGTAAGTGTTGATGTAAAAAGGCGGACTTATTTAAAAAAAAAAATTCTTCCAGTCAGCCTAAGAAAGATTCTGAAGAATAAAACAGAGCGGGAGCCGGGATTTGCCGGGAGATGGCAAATATAGCTAAACAAGAAAAATAAAATCTAAAATCACCTATTTCAAGTTAATACTTTTAATTGTTACTATAGCTGTTAATAGATACACTGTACATAATTATAACTACTTTAATAGAACACGTGGTACTTGAATGTTGTGTGCCCTCAGAGGGTATGGGCTTAATTAACACGCACCCCCGCCGCGGATTGGCGACTTAGAGCACTAAGGTATGTGACCGTCTCAGACGCTCGCGTTTACTCTCAGTGAGTTCCTTCAGTTATCGAGGATATTGCTTCTAAAAGTTCACAAGTATACGTAGCTCTGTCGTAGAGAACAAAGCATGCACAAGCCGAGATTCTAACCCACGACGCGTTTTGGGCTCGATGGACGCGCTGCCACTCCTCTCCGCAATCCTACTGCTAGGGTGAGGCTTATCCAATGAATCTCAACATGCACATGTCTCACACGCGTTCAATTAAATTTTGTAGTGATGGCTTCTTTAATTCTGCCAATATCTAAGGTCACGAAAAAGTAGCACCTCTGGAAATGACATTACAAGTTATCATAATCAACTGACAAACTCAGCCAAGCTGTTAATCAAATACGAAATATATATATACATGTTGATACATATTAGTGTTATAATACAAACAACAATCTAAGAGGTAGGGTACACCTGAAGGACGTAGAACGAGTGCGCATTAAAGACACGGTGTCATTTTAATTCACTTCGCACAAAATGTACCGAAGCGATGGGACAAATCCGATACCGATAAGACTAGGCAAGGACGCGAAGTCCCTACAGCGCGTCGCGTCATTCCCGTCCCACGTCCCGCGCCCTCGTCCCACGGCTTTCCTGTATGCTCCAGGCCGAAGTCGCACGTATTAGTATGAAGATTATCCGCAGGTCCCCCCGAGAGTGTGCTTAGCGACATGGAGGAGTTCCTGGCCAGCGAACCGGAGGAGCCGCAGGCCGAGGAGCCGGCGCCACGGCAGCCGCCAGGGCCCCCGGCCGCGGCTGACGACCGGGCCGATACTGTCAGCAGGGATAGCTTGGCCGAGGAGGTAACTACAAGCTTGCCTTACTATTTGTTGTCCCAATTTTATTTCACTTAATTTCCATTTCGTTAAGTTGAAAGAATTAATTTAATTCCATCAAATCTCATTTCATACAAATACAGTTCAATTAATTTTATATTCCTAGTTTAACAAAGTCCATTGCACAAAACTGTTTCAAGTAAATTAAATAAGTAGATATTTTTAAAAGCAAGAGTCACGTTATTTATTCAGATAAAAATGTCATTACAAAAGTTACATTACATTACTGTAGGTATGTATTGACCAAACATTTACAAGTACGGAGTGATTTTTTTTCACTTGTCTTATGCTTCGTAAGCACAATTTCAGAACTTGGCGAAAAAAAGTAAGATAAATCAAATAACAGTAGGTACATGTGCACAACTAAAGTTTTCAGGCGTTCAGGTACATAATGTCCCTTTCCTAAAATGTCCCTTTCCCAAAATGTCCTTTCTCTAAAATGTCCCTTCCTCAAAATGTCCCCTGATTCCAACTTGAAAGGTTTTATATATATATATATATATATATATATATATATATGTTTGTTTTTAATTTAATCTTTTTGCATAAAAATGCCAAAACTCATTTGATACCTTGCCAAATACCATATTTACCTGAAGAATCCAACCCCCAACGAAGAGGCAAGTTGATCAAATCAACGTAGAATATTGAACAATAAATGTCTAACATCTGATTTGTCCTTCCAGGAAGCAATGTCGCAAGGCAGTGTGCGCTTGTGGGTTATCGGCATGTACATCCGCTCCGTTGGATATTTCATGACGCTGGCCATCGTCATATCGCTGGTGCTCATGCAGCTCTCTCAGAACTTCACCTTCCTCTGGCTCGCCTACTGGGTCAAAAGCAGAGCTCAGAACTCCACGTCTGTAGAACTGGCCGACGATACACATGAGAGCACGTCCGTTCTGGACCACGGCTTCTACACTATAGACAACGTAGTCCATTCCGTCATAAACGAAACGTTGCATCTGATCGATAAGTTAAAGGGGAAAAATGTAACGGAGATCGTAACGCCATCTCCAGTCGCAAACATTCAAGAGATGAGAGCCGATGTGTTCCCGATAAGTGACAGCTTTTACTTGGAAATGTACTTTGGGCTGGCGGCACTGAACGTGGTGTTCACAGTAATGAGGGCGTTTTTGTTCGCGTACGGAGGCGTGCAGGCGGCCACGCGGCTGCACAAGTCTCTGGTCAAGGTGGTTGTTAAGGTCAGTATTGTTAACTTCCAGTATGTTCACATTGTTAGTTTCAGTACACCATCTTCGATCGATTTCCGCCAAAAATGGCCGTTTTTAGCGGACATCGACAAAAGTCCTAAGATACCACGTTCTAGGCTGTGTGTTCTAAAAATAGTTAACACAGATATTCAAATATAGGATGCTTACTTTTTGAAAAAAAACATTATAAAACAAGTTATGATTTTTATTCCATTGGTGGCGCTAGTTAGCACCCCAAAGCGTTTTAATTAGCGGCGTCATCGCAAGTTTCCGAAAGAGCTGATAGTAATTACGTAAAAAACACTGTCAGAATGTCTTTGAATGACTTTACAGTGCCCGCTTCGGTTGTCACTTTAACGTAATCAACACATTTCCCGGGTGAGGGGGTTGTTGTGAGTCACTAAAATCCATTGTTCGTCAATAGAAACATATTATTACAGTCAATGGTTGTTTTATTGAACTGTGAAACTTATCCCGATGCTTCCTGCAATTTGATCTTCATCGCGTGACATGCCTATCTGTTTTACCTGGGTGATACAATTGGAATGATATTGTACTGCTATAGCTTTGTAAACGACCAATAGAGGCAAGTACATCATTCTATTGAAGAACTATCAGTGTATAAGGGCCTGTTACTTAATGTGAAAAAACACCCTCTCTTTTCGAAAGAATATTTAGTGTATTTATCACCTATGCAGCTTGAAATTATGTCGCATTAAATATGAACGCTTCTGCCAATTTCTTTTAATATTGATAGTAATTTAGTAATTTCATTCTGCATTCGTTTACATGTTAAATTTCTGTCAAGTTATTCGCTCGTCGTAGCTCATGCATTAATACAAAAAGTATCCATCCCTATTATCAGTATTTCGTTGATAATATTTGTAAATTAACTATTAAAAACTACTACTGTAAACATTTATGTAATTTGTCTTCCTTTTTTAAAAACCTATTTAGAGGCTAAAAAATTCACCCATGCCGGGATTCGAACCCGCAACCTCTGGCTATCCGTGCCAGCGCTCTACCAATTGAGCCAATGGGCGACTCACGGCATCAGTGAAATTTCGAACCTCTTTACACCATTCTCTGTATTACGTACAGGCAGCGACATCTTACTTAAGCAAATTGCATTACTTACAGCCCCGACTACCTACTTTGTTCCTTATTTGTTCCTTAGCACGGGTTAGTGCATTAAAAATAAAAATAGTGTAATTTGTCTTCCGTTGAAAATATGATTTAATTTCATTAAAAAAAAATAGACTTTTAACAAGCTGTTATTTTTCCTAGAGTTCAAAAATAACGTAACATGTAATTTCAGGCCAAAGTGAAGTTCTTCGACACGACTCCGATGGGTCGCATCGTGAACCGTTTCTCGTCGGACACCTACACAGTAGACGACTCGCTTCCATTCATTTTAAACATACTATTGGCCCAGTTTTTCTCTCTAGTGGGTAAGTAGCTAGTTTTATTTTGAACATACCACTTCCCCAGTGTTTCTGTCAGTGTTTTGTGTACCTATTTTAACATTACACCTTTCCCATATAATTTGTATGTCTATCAGTAACAACCTGCAACGTTAATGTCGGGCCATGTTTCTTATTGTGCCTAATTAAGTCTCTTAGTTTTCCAGAATTAAATTGTATTTGATGTTAATATAGATATGTTCGTTCGGGGCACGGGTCTCTTCCTGCATCGCAGGAAGGTTAGGCCATACTCCACCACATATACATAGATAAATATACATAGATATGTATTTAAAGATAATATCTTAAAATCGTTTAGATATTTAGTAGTAAAATAATACACATGAATGAACAGTTTGCAGGACAAATTCACAAAGCAATTGATAGATGACGCCTACAGGCGTGGCCACAAAACAAACGGAATACGGCTGTCAAAATTAATCTGTGCTAAGCAAAGTTTGGCAGACGTATCCATGTTTGTTTGTTTGTTTGTTTGTTTGTTTGTTTGTTTGTTACACTTTATTGCACAAAATATACAAAGTAAAGCACTTAAGTATCAGGGTTAACTTATATGTTCTTGTACGTGCACATCTATAAGCGCCATCTATGAAGTGCTTTGTGTATATTTGCCGAAAACGGCTAATCGGGCTTAGGGGGGTTGTACGGCCCCTGTACATACCTGCTTAAAATAAAATGTCCTAGAAAGTAATAGAGTATGTAAGTATAAGATATCGTTTGTTGTTAGCAACAAATGGTTATTACAGTTTGTTAGCTTTTAGAATATACCTCGGCTACTATCGGATATATTCGTGTATAGTCTCAGAACAATAACTAATAATAAGTTATTGCTCTGTAATCGGAACTAATATGACACTTAACTTTACATAACTTTTCAAAATAGTGAAGAAATGTTTCATACAGAGCAGTACGCTTAGCATGGTCCGCTCGAGAAACGCCCTTTTCTATGCAAAAATGTCGCAATCATATGCTCTTCAATTCTTTTCTATGGCACCCTTAATATGTTTTTTCACGAAAGTAAACATTAGAATTTCGCGCTGTAACGAAAATGACGTGAACGCGTTTTGTTCCCATTATTGTATCGCGCGCACACTAAAAAAAATAATGGTTCCGATTAGATGCTGGCGTCGGAACGAAACGCGGTTCTTAACTTTCTAGTGATGTTCGCCTATCGGTAAAAACAGGTAATAATATTTACAGTGCTGCCAGGCAAAAAAACAACACTCTTATTTAATATGGCAATAATAACTTTTTGATAGACAAGACCGCACTCTTCGGGCTATCTCGAGCGATCTCGAGTCTCGGTTGTCATGTTGAGACTTTAGACTTGACAAGTCTCTCACTCGACATCGAGAGAGAGTCAAAACGTCCATGCTAACCGAACAGGAAGTAGTATTACACTCGTGTGCTTTCGGCGAAAACCGAAGGCTACTCTAGAGCCCGAGGTATGTTGTAAGAGCTAAGAGGCGGGGCGGGCGCAGGCGCGGCGGGCGTGGCGGTGTACGCGCTGCCGTGGCTGGCGGCGGCGCTGGCGCCGCTGCTGCCGCTGTACTACTGGCTGCAGCGCCGCTACCGCGCCGCCTCGCGCCAGCTCAAGCGGCTGCAGAGCGTCACCCTCGGGCCCGTCTACTCGCACTTCGGCGACACGCTGCGAGGTGAGCTCTTTCAAATTAACTCACTACAGTGCGTTCACATTAACTTGACGCGTGAGAGAATTGGTAGCACTGAGATGTTTACTGTTACCATGTTAAATAAGAAATCATTCCCATTACCTGGGGAAAATAAAAGGATTGAGGGCTTGTTTTACCATCTTCCGATTAGGTCCAAAAGCTAATTCACATGTTATGTCCTTGTTACCAATTCTCTCACGCGTCAAGTTAATGTGAACGCACTGTACGCTTAAATTTCGTTTTCATTTCATATCAATAAAAAAAATCTACTAAAGACTTGGCTGCATAGTTCCCTTTGCCTACCCAGCATGGGTGAAGAAAAAAATATCTCTGCTCCAGCCAATACCTATCTATTCTATAGTATAAAAATGAATCCCCGAATGTGTTGGTAAGCGCAAATCTCGAGAGCAGCTGAACTGATTTCGCTAATTTTTTTTTTAGAACATTCCTTGAAGTACAAGGATGGTTCTTACGTAGAGAAAAATATAAAAAATTAAGATTCGACTGTTGGGCGGTACGAAGTTCGCGGGGTCAGCTAGTATAGAATAAAGAACAAAGAATAAATACTTTTACGATTAACGCCATTTTGAAAAAAAAATCTATTAAATTGCTTATGTATTTTTTCGCAACTGTATTAAGGATAGTTATTATTATTTCTTATTGATATGTACACGTGCGGAACCGTCATTGCAACTTGTTCCGACTGTCAACCCTCACCTTCGGCTGCGCCTCGGCTCGGGTAGACATTTGTCGGAACTCTTTGCAATGACAGGCTTTCCGCACTCGTAATAAAATATACTATTTCAAACGATGATGCGAGTTGCCGAGCAAGACACGAGCGAAGCACGAGGTGCGAGTGTAAATAAATAAAAAATAAATAAATATTCATGGACTTAATACACAGATCTCGTTAGCCCTAAACTAAGTACAACTAAATGACTTGTGTTATAGGTGCTAACTCGACGATAGATTTAATACAAGAAATACAAAGATAACATTTAAGACTCGAGACAAACTACAAAAGTTCGTTTCCTACTTTGATCCGGCCGAGGATCGAACCCGAGACCTTTAGGTTTACAGTCAGCGTGCCAAACCGCTGCACCACCGAGGCCGTCAATAGGCTAGTTGACTGAATTCGGGAAGGAAACTTTTTATGATAGCTGTATTTTATTTTTTTCCTGGTATTAGACGTAATTTTAAGAAACTATTTTTGTTTTTTTTTCGATTACTTAAGTAATCGAAAAAAAAAAAAAAAAAAAACAAAATTAGTAGTATTGTTACGGGCTAGGGTTCTGGATATATTTTATTGTTTACTAAAACGCAGCATGCGGCGACTATTCGATAGGCTTCCAGAAGGCTCTATTCTAGATGGTTCGGGATAGGACCGCGACAGTATTATCACTATGAAATATTTTTTTGTAATATTTAAATTTGTGACGTCATACGGCGGCCCAGCCGTGAAGTGTCACGCGATTGCGTTAGCATATGAGTGAGTCAAAGTCAGGAGTCTGTGAATACTGTCAGCCACAGACTATGTAAAAAGTCGAGAGACGGCGGTATGTTTGTTGCACAGATTATAATTGTTGTCACTGCGTAGGTACGTTGTTTGTTTGGTTCGAAAATTTTTACCGACGATTTTGCATTTGCTACCCTGGACACCGATAGATTAAGAACTTGCATTTGACCTGGCTATTCAATTCACGGACTTAAATCGTCGGTGTTAGCTATACAAATAAAAATTGCCAAGAAAAATTGAAAACCTCTAAAGCAAATCCACAACAACCAAACGTGATCAGTCAAGCAAGTCAGTCTGTAACACAGAGTACATAGAGTAGAGACACTACGTGTCTGTCAGCAAATTTTGACAGCTCGATCTGGATATTGTGTTCACAGTATACCTATATATTTTGGTCTGCTGCCTACAGAGTACTGTAACCGTCGTATGACGTCACGCAGCAGTTTGATAACAAATTTAAATTTCAGAAAATAAAGCCCATCTTTTGATTTCATTAGCTCTAACATTGAAAATACTACACTATTTTTATTTTTTAATGCACTAACCCGTGCTAAGGAACAAATTTAAAAACCTATTTAGAGGCTAAAAATTTCAAAAATTCCTTAGCACGGGTTAGTGCATTAAAAAATAAAAATAGTGTAATCATGTGGGTACAGTGATATCGTTCCGATGTTAAAACCTAACTGCAAAGTAGGTAGTCGGGGCTGTAAGTAATGCAATTTGCTTAAGTCAGATGTCGCTGCCTGTACGTAATACAGAGAATGTTGTAAAGAGGTTCGAAATTTCACTGATGCCGTGAGTCGCCCATTGGCTCAATTGGTAGAGCGCTGGTACGGATAGCCAGAGGTTGCGGGTTCGAATCCCGGCATGGGTGAAATTTTTAGCCTCTAAATAGGTTTTTAAAATTGAAAATACTGCTATTTGGATAAAAACCTCGAAATGGCTTTCGATTTAGCCTATGTAACAAATTCTTTCTTTCGCGAATTTGGTTAATGGTTTTATAACGTACTTTTAAGTGTACCTATTATACAACAAATATGTGTTATTTTAACATGTTCAATAAGTATTTTGAATCTAAAAAAATCAATTTAAATTTCCCACAAAAACGCTCAAGACTGTCACGGCGTCTTGAGTGACGTCACGAGGTGGTGTACGAACACTGTTTCAGTAGGCGATTGCTAGTTCTCTGCTGTTATTTCAATTGAATATGACTTTCGCGTATTGCAAAAGCGGCATGGTGCCCCAGTGTGAAAGCACAAGAATAAAAACACCAAATAAATTATTTATATATGTCCCACACAAGCAAGAAATACGAAAAAAGTGGTTAACACTTGCAAGAAGGAGCGATCCTCATTGTTTATCGACATATTGAAGAATGTATTTTTGTGAAGATCATTTTGCTGTAACTATATGACGTAATTTTCGTGATTTAATAGTGAAATAAATCTGATTAAAAAACTTAAATATTACGCTCTAACCTTATATTAATTTTAATATTTTAACACTTGTTTATACTTAAATTGAAGTTTTAATATTACGGAAATCCGATGAGCAAAAGTCACTATTTGATGCAAAAAATCTACCAAGCATTACGGGGCCGAGTCTGGGCAAATTATTGCCATTGTCTTTACAAATACCTGTTTTTATCTTACCTAATATGTTTCACTAAATAACTTTCAATACCTCCGCGGTTTTTAATAAAATAATAACAGTTTAATCAAAAACAAAAATAATCATCAACTAAACACATATTAAAATGTCAACAACAACGGTGTTCGCCACGACGTGACGTGGCACGCTCTGATTGGTGTTCACTGTTTCGTGACTTAATGACAAAGCTTTTCGAATTTCTTTTCAGAAAATAATAATAATCTTTATGTTGTATCATAAATAGCTTTGATTTTCCCATCTGCATCATAATCAGTATTTAAAGACTTTCTTCCATTCGATTTATTCTTAGTGGACACACTATCATGGCCGTCAAATGTAGTATCAGGGTGTCCCCGCGCGCCGGGGCGGGGCCTGATGTGTGGCCGACTCCCGCAGGGCTGGCGACGATCCGCGCGCTGGGCGGCGGCGGGGGCGGCGGGGGCGGCGGGGCGGCGCGCTGGCTGGACGCGGGCGCGCAGCTGCTGGAGCGGCAGCAGCGCGCGGCGCTGGCGGGCGCGGCGGCGGCGCAGTGGCTGGCGCTGCGGCTGCAGGCCTCCGCCGTGCTCGTGCTGGCGTGCGGCGCCGCGCTCGCCGTGCTGCAGCGGCAGGCGCACGCCGCGGACCCGGGTTAGTACTCCACTGGGGCAGGCGCACGCCGCGGACCCGGGTTAGTACTCCACTGGGGCAGGCGCACGCCGCGGACCCGGGTTAGTACTCCACTGGGGCAGGCGCACGCCGCGGACCCGGGTTAGTACTCCACTGGGGCAGGCGCACGCCGCGGACCCGGGTTAGTACTCCACTTAAGCTTTACTTTACTTCCTTTTTTCCCGTGGCAGTCTGTACTCGATCTCGAGTTGGGTTAGTTATTTAGGTATTGGTTACTTTTTCCTCTGTGATGTTAGGTACTTGGTGGCCAAGGGAGGGAAGGAGGTTGGTAGGCAGACCACCGACACGATGGTCAGACGACATCGCGAGGGTTGCGGGTCAGAAATGGATCAGATTAGCACAGAACCGTTAGGAATGGCGCATGTAAAAAGAAAGCCTAAGCCCAGCAGTGGGTCGATGTGGGCTGATTATAGAAAGATAGATTAGGTTTGAGCTTGAGTTCAAATATTTTAGCATAAAGCTAAATATTTTTCTTTGTTGGTGTAACTGACTTATTTATTTATTTATTTATTTATTTATTTATTTATTTATTTATTTATTTATTTATTTATTTATTTATTTATTTATTT